>JAECUM010064350.1:0-13436 GCA_016617855.1 Megalonaias nervosa | reverse complement strand
AAAAAAAAAAATACGGAAAAAATAAAAAGATCTCAAGTTCAGACCAGTTGATGATCACGCAACTGCCTAGGCACATGAATTGAAGTCTGTCTGTCTGTGTGTCTTTCTCGTTAGAACTGAAGTGCTGACTGGTGTGCCATGATACCATTTGTGTGTGTGTGTGTGTGTGTGTGTCTGAGTGTGTGATTTGGATTTTTAACGTAGCTTTAACAATTTTGCAGTCATATCGCAACGATTTCTGCAGTGTGACAGTTTATAGTGATGTCTAAGACTGGGACTTCGTGCGGCAGACATGTAGCATGATGTCCCACCCAGTCACATTATCCTGATACCAGGCAGACCAGCCCTAAAACTAACCGCGTAATGCTGAGCGAATAGTGAGGCAGATGTTAGTACCATTTTTATCAGTCTTTGGTATGATTCGGCCGAGTTCAAACCCGCGACCTCCCGCATCCGAGGCGGACGCTCTAGCCACTAGGATACCGGAGCGGTCAGGTACCATTTGTTCCCATGTTTTAAGCACTACTGTCGAGCTAGTTGAATTTTTAGGGCATCCAATCGTCGTTAGAGCACTCATTGAGGTCAGTCCAAACAAACCAATTTAATAGAATAAGTTCAAAGTCATTATTTGGTGTTATACTTCTAGGCATACCCATTAAGACAGCAGTAACTGTAGTGACGCTTATCGGGTAGAACTCTTTCACGCGATCTTAGAAGATGGTGATAATGACTCTTGACCTGAATCAGTACAAAGCTGAATAGTCAAAACACAATTGAGAATAAAATCCACAACCCACTAATATTACTAATATTTTAAACTTGGGGTAATAATTCAAATGGAAAACACGGCTTTGCACTTACATTATTGTCAGCAAATCTACCTTGTGGCGAGAGACCATTTAAAGACCAAAAGTTGAGTAAAAAGGGTATCAGCCGATCCTATGTAAACAGAAAAACATATTGCCGTGGCTATTTACTTTTGATTTAAATAAACATTAAATACTGAACCGGTCAATGTACAGATTCAAGTAAAAAACACATTACTTAAAGACCGTCATAGGTGTGACAGAACGAATTAGAGAATAAAATGTTAACACACCAAAAAGCTGAATGTTAAAATACATATTAAAACGTGACCCACTAAAAGTGTTACATTAAAGACCGAGTAAAAATGTGAAGAAAAAATACCATCCTCAAATATTCGCATTTTTCATTGACTGAAAGTTTGATATGGTAAATAAGTTATATTTTTATGATTTCGTTATTGTCGCATGTGTCATTATTGTTTCTAGGACTTTATCGTCGTTATCGCCGTTTTCCTTTCCTGTCTCATCCATTCTTTCATTATCACCAAGGTCATAAATATGTTATGATGGGGTTTTGATCATAAAATTCTTCTCATTTCTTGCTATGAAAAGGAAATACTCATAACGTAAAGAAATGTCTTTCTCCACTCTTTGTTAAAATAGTATACAGTAGTAGTACAGAAATAAATAAAATTAATCTCAATATATTTTAGTGGAAAATTACTGTCAATATAATGTAATAAAAAATTGCTTTTAATGCAGTTTAGAGAAAATTTCAATTTTAATACTTTTACTCAAAAATTCTGTCCTAATAAATATTTTCGGCTAAGTTTTCTGTAATCGTCTCGTCTCTTTGAGTTGTATATTAACATTACGGGACAAGATGCAATTTAGAGACAGAATCGTTCAATAAGGAATGTAACGGGTTGAACATTGTAATAATACTATCACGACCACCAATACCACCACTAAAGCTACTACTACTACTACTACTACTACTACTACTACTACTACTACTACTACTATCGCTCCGGTGGCCTAGTAGTTAGAGCGTCCAGCTCGGTTTCAGAAGGTCACGAGTTTGAATCCCGGCCGCGTCATACCAAAGACTTATAAAAATGGTATTAACATCTGCCTCGCTAGGCGTTCAGCATTAAGAGGTTAGTGTTATGACTGGTCTGCCTGGTGTCAGGATAATGTTACTGGGTGGGACTTCGTGCTACATGTGTGCAGCGTGATGTCTCAGTCCTAAAAATAGCTATAAACTGCCACACTGCAGACATCGAAGCCATATGACTAAAAAATTGTTAACCCTCTCTCTCTCTCTCTCTCTCGTATATATTTCTGTTTTTGTCCTGCATTAAAGTCTATTTGCAAGATATCAATAACATTCTAAGTTAAAAATTTTCATCAGTAAATTAAACAACAATAAGAAAATATTTTATACAATGGCTGGTTTAAAAAAATCAGGTGAAGATGTGACAAACACGGGTAGGACCATGTTTACGGCGTTACGTGTAATCGCTAGATGTGACAAACACAGGTAGGACTATGTTTACGGCGTTACGTGTAATCGCTAATTTAATATATTGAAGGCTAATTACGTCTTCACCCTTTTTCAATAAAAAATGCTTGATAAAAAACTTTGTAAATATAAGACGCAAAGAAATTTAAATCTGATTTTCAGCTCAATTTATAGAACATCGACATTTATCAAAATAAACAGTTACATGCACGGAGACAGTCAGACTGACGGACAATGACAACGACAGAAGGGGGATAGTTTTTAGTTACCGAGAACATACATGCATACAAACATACGAAAAGGAAATTTGTATCAGAATGAAGTAAAATGCAAGACTATAACATGCATCTATGTTTATCATCTGAAAGAGCAATTAACCAATACTATCTAATCAGAAAGAAAGAAGTGGGAATATAAATAACAGTTAATGCAAAATACTATACATAGAAGCAGTTATGCTGTACATTGACTACACATACTTTCTCTTAAAATTACACCCTGTGCGTTTTATCTTAAGAGTTTGTCCCTGCTGTTTATGTGCTATAATTTATTATTTCGCACTGCTTAATGTTCCTGTGTCAAAACTCCATCTGTATTAGGAAATAAATAATGTAAAGCAAATGTAAATCAGAATCTGATTAAAATCATATATCTTACGTGAAGATCTGACACCGACCGCTTAGGCGTCATGTTTAGGTGACCCTTGAATTAATCAATGGAACTGCAGCTTTCAGAAATTTGAAAGTGAATCAAATCGTTCAGTACATATTAATGCTCTTCAGTCATACTGCTCAGTCTCCCAAACGCGACGGTATAAGACTTCATCTGATTGGCTGATAAAATTAGGAATTATATTAATATCATGAAACATATGGAATCTGGACTAAACACGTGCCCATGTGTATTACTATGCCCCATTCATGAAACATCTCTGGAGCCTGGACTAAGCACGTGCTCATTTGTATTACTATTCCCCATTCATGAAACATCTCTGGAGCCTGGACTAAGCACGTACCCACTTGTATTACTATTCCCCATTCATGAAACATCTATAGAGTGTACTCCTCTAAAGGTCAATACTGTTTATGGATTTTTATTTATGACGTCAATAATATAAATATTTTTTCACTGCTATGGATAATATAATGACGCATAATAGTAATGAAAAATTCAAATAAAATACAATGCTACCAGTAATAGTTTCTGAGTAATTATTGAGTTGTAAAGCAGTTGCATAGTAAAATGTAATCTGTTTTATGGTAGCGATACCTGAATACCCCAAGAAACAATTCCTATCTGATTAACTGACATCATATGGATAACAACTGATATAGTAAACCTATTGGTACAGAAATTTAATGGACGGCAACTTTGACAAGTTTAAGAACAAACCAAATAGAGACGGGCACGCTTATCTTGAACTAAAAGAACAAAGTGGCATGGTCGAAACCAGTCAATAGGGCAGATAGAGTTAAGCAAAAAAATATAAACATAACGGTGCTGCAGCCATGGTGTCACTAGGAGGTAGGGTAAAGGGGTGATGACGCATCCAAAAGGGATTAGAGACGATTTGGGAGGTTTCTATAGTTTGGTTTACAACGGGAACAAAGAGTGTCGTCTAAATCTCTAAACTACAATAAGAACATTTAGATGTAAATATAAAACTTTGACTGGATCCGGTAATAGATACAATTGGTAACTTTTCATCATTAGATTCAATTAATTAGGTTATTTGTTTTTGTGCCCCAGAAGAAACTGTTGACTTCTAATTCCTTGGATAACTTTAATTAAAGGATGTTTATTATTATTATTATTATTAGTATTATTATTATTATTATTATTATTATTATTATTATTATTATTATTATTATTATTATTGTTGTTATCATCATCATCATCATTATTATCATCATCATCATTATTATTATTATTATTATTGAATTATTTTTCATTAGCATATTTTCTCCACAAATTTATTAATATTTTTTGTTAATTCAACAGACGCCGTGACACAAATCTAGATTTATAATTACATGGGCTAAATTACACGGATTTAGTCTAACTTTCGCTGTTCTGAAATTTGTTCCTAGGATAAAAATCGGTTGTTAATAATTTCCTCGAAATATATATTGTTTCTGATAATATATCAGTTAAATGCTTTAATTTATCATGGGCGTATTAACTTGGAGGTAATTTACTACATTAATTGGAAGAAAATGTGATGATATAGTTATTTTTGTTCTGAATTTAAGGCAAACAACTACCCTTCCTCCACCTCAAAATGTCATCAGCAGTCAAAGTTCAGTTACTGTTTAACATTACAAGCTGGCCACTGTGAACTCAGTCGACGCTCATTTACCTTCAGATGTAATCGTCAAAATCGAGTTAGCGGTCTGAGTCATAATTGAAATTTGGCCTCGATAATATGAATTTATACCTATACCCTTTACAACTTGGTACCCTTATAAAAAAAAAAAAAAACAAATTAGAGAATTTCCTTAAAGTCGTCAGTTTAATTCAATTCTTTCTGTTTAATTTTTTTATTTTTGATAACTTCTTTTTTTAGTATACAAAGGAAGAAAATTATCTAAACTTCAGATTAGAAAAGAAGAAGACAAAAATTTACTTGTGGTATAAAGAAAGTCACACAAAACTTAGACCAGGTTCGAAAATAGATAATTATGTAACGCTTACCGCAATTGAATTTTTTATTTTGGCTTCTCATAAAAATCCCTATTCTAACTCCTTGAGCAACTTTAATTAAAGAAAATTTATTATTATTATTATTATTATTATTATTATTATTATTATTAGCTCCGGTGGCCTAGTAGTCCGCATCGGATGCGGGAGGTCGTGGGTTCGATCCCCGGCCGAGTCATACCAAAGACTTACAAAAATGGTACTAACAGCTGCCTCGCTTGGCGCTCAGCATTAAGAGGTTAGTGTTAGGACTGGTCGGCCTGGTGTCAGGATAATGTGACTGGGCGAGACATCATACTACATGTCTGCGGCATGATGTCCCAGTGCTAGACATCACTATAAAGTGCCACACTGCAGACATCGTAGCGATATGACTGAAAAATTGTTAAAGTTACGATAAAAATCCAAATCACATCACAACACATCACATACTATTATTATTATTATTATTATTATTATTATTATTATTATTATTATTATTATAGATTACAAACTATTTATTCCATTACAAAGAAGAAACCGTGCTGGGACATTATATTTTTGTCTCTTCTTTTAAGACAATCATTCCTCACCCACCCACAGAAAAAATGATACATTTAAAGAAAAACTACTAAAAATGTCATTAACGGTCGAAGTTCATTCGCTGTCAAACTTTGCTAATGAAATTTTTGTTGAATTTTGTTCACAGTTTTATCTGGATTTCATAATTCTAATCTGAGAAACCCAATTACATGCAAAGAAAGTATGGTCCAATATAATAGAAGAAAACAAATAACAAAACAATACGGATCGACCAATCTAAACTTTATTCCATTGTCACCCATCTTCGAACTCAGTCGGTAAGATCGATTGTTTTGCTTCCAATGATCTGGCTCATATCTGAATCTAGATTTGAACTTTGACCTATATCCTATGGAACTTGATTCCCACTAATACGTACCAAATAAGAGACTTTTTTTCTAAATGATACTTTATTTTATTTATTTCTGCTTATTTTTACTTTTATAAATGTTGCCAATATAAGCATTTTGGCGAAATCATCCAAATTATAATAATTTCCGTTGTGCATTATTTGCTTTAGAATATGCATATCATTATTACCTTTAGAAAACATTTTTAAAGCATCGTGCACGATATTTTTATGAGCCAAAGTACAAATTAATATTTAAAACTTAAATAAATATTATCATCAGTGGTGTTCTCGTTGCCAAAATCGTCGTCGTCGTCGTCATCATCATCATCATCATCATGATTGATCTCCATTCTGAGAATTGTTTTTATGACATTTTCCTATCTGCTCCTCCATTTCTCTGTCACCATTTTCTTACCTTGTTACATATTACAAATTTTGTGTTTATGTTATCCTTAAGGGTACTGTGGTTTCCGTAGGAGGGGATACAAACAATTCAATTATACCAACAATAATTCGAGGAGTCAAAATGCGTGTACATATATAGTCATGAAGCTGAGACAAGTAGACAGGAAGTAAATTAAGCCAGGATATGATCACTTGGAGAGTGATGAAGCTCAAAACGACCAATTTGCCAACAGAGAATAAAAAAAAATGACTGAATAATAAACGGATGTAATACGAATGTTCCGAATAACATTGGTAGGCCAAAGCCATACTGACGTATGTGATGTTTTTGTCTTTTTCTTTTGGTGGTTATCGATGTCTAGAGGTTGATAGACAACTTTGTTATAAACCAAACTGAGCGAATAACAGATGTAAAACAGAACAACACGAGTCTGCTGTCAATACACTATAATAATTTAATTAGATAAACAACATTAAATTGTACGGACCAGCTGTAGGATGCACCTCAACGAAAAAAAAACCAAAAAAACAAACAACAAAACAAACAAATTAACTCAGTAAGTTCTAAAATACCATTAGCAGTTCCGTCTACATAGGCACAAGAAATTTCAGCACGAAATCGAGTGGGCGTTTCGAATTTTAATTATCCTGCACGTCTTCATAACCTGATAGCTGGTTGCGGTCACTCTCTAGAATCAACACAGCTTGTCAGTTGGGGTCGACTTGCACAGGAACATTCTTGTTCCCTCTGGCCGCCTCATGCGTCACTGCTTTTAGTGGCCTCTCTTGGTCGTCCAGTCTCTTACTGATTGTTCACTCTTACGTTCAGCCCTTCACTCGTATATAAGTCGTGAAAGTTATTTTCCTGATAAAACAAACTAAATGCGCGTAATTCGCTGTTCGTTTTCTCACGCCATGAACTGAATATACATCCCACTCTCCGTTACTCAGAATAACCAATATCATATTTCACAACAGATCGCTACCTGTGATTAGTTTCAAGTCATAACCTTACACTCAACTCAGCAGGTGCAGTACTTGTCTACATACACTCGATTTTCTTTCTTTCCATAATCAATTAACGTAGTTCGCGATATATTTATGTATTTCTCCAGTATAACGAGTTACCATTATAAATGATCAATACAATTGCCTGTTCTAGCATAATTACAATTAAGCTCCTACAGTGTGAACTACTACTCACTAAATGTCATTCAAATGCACACATACGGCTAATTAATAAAAAAAAAAAAAACATAGATCCCGCAATCCTGCTAGAATGTTTATATAGCCAATTCATAGGATGAAACAATTCACATGTTAGTAAAACAAACTGGTCAAACAAATTTACTTTTTACCTTAACTACACTATCGTTAACTAAAAATTTTGAACCATCCTATAAACCTAATAATAATCAATTCCTAGAAAACGCGATTCATATAACATTCAAGAGAATCCAAGTCACACAGTTATCTTAATATTCAAGTCGAGAAACACTATGCATAACATTAAAACACATTACCTTTTGCTTTGAGGTTTGCTATCTTCCTTTTAGCAGAAGAGTCTCATTTCACCCCTGGTTACGTGTCTCTCAAAGGCTCACAACTACAATTCCATTGGACAATCTTTACGAGGGCTTCGCCAGGCCCTGGTGTGAAGACCTTGTCAACTCGCGCCAAAAACTAGACTGCCTGGTCTGCTGAGAAAGACATATTTAAAACAGGAGACTTCGCCTGGGAAACAAGCCAAAACCGTTAACTTACCAAATCAGAACTCGGATTCATCACACCGCTGTTACTAACACACGCCCCTCCAGGTTTGTAAAATTTTACATTGCAAAATTGTATGGCTAGGTAAATTAATTCAGATGAATTCTTGTCTAAATATATTCTGGCCAGTATTTAATACAATTACCTGATATTCGTCCAGTCCAGACGGGTGACTAAGCACAACGTGACAACTATATGTTTTATTGGACAATTAGAACATGAATGTGAATGCTTTGGACACTTTTATGAATCTAACAACACTTTAGTTTATTCTAGTGGCAGTTTAATTTTGTCTTTTTAGCTATTATCAATTACCATGTAATTTATTACTACTTTTTTGCTAAAATTGTTTTGCATTTTCGGTTGTGCTCATTTAACAATACGTGTCCAAAATGCATGGTATAACTGACTAAAGTGTGGACGTAAACCTTAATTCGTGTAGGATTTACAAGGAGTGGTCTGGTTCAGTATATTTTTATTTCCGTATGTTGCGATTGGGAAACTGATAGTAACGTGTTGCTGCCGACGAGGTCTAAGAGCTTGAAAGCTGCATTAGGGCTTGAGTTTTTTAAGGTAATGGCAAGGAGAGTGGCTTCAAACACAATACAAAAAATATGGATTATGGCATGAGGGTTTCATCTCAGATTCATTCTCGTTTCCCGTGCTATATGCTAGTTAAGTACCACAGGATACGACTATCCCCTTATGCAGCGAACACGATGACATCCTTATGAAGTGCAACATAGAATCCAAGTACTGGAAACGTAAACCCAACGACATTATTTTAATACTATTTTATGGCAGGTGCTGCACCCGTCTAGCCGCAAGCCTCCCGAGCCAGAACACGGCCAAAAGATCCCACTAAACTATGCCTCGATTATTAATAGTAACAGCATTCATCATAAAATAAAATTGATTTTAAAATGAGTAAACCGGAAAGGTTGCTGTGGAAGTACAACATTCGCTTCGCATTCCCGAAGTTGGAAATCTGTCGTAAAATATACCTCATGTTAGAGCAAAGCTTATTTGCTTGATATAACCAATTGTCATAGGAGTGGATGATGCTTCTCCTTTTGCCTTTGGACTCTTTATTTATTTTCCATGTCATCTTGTACGGATCCCTCAGACATTAGCTGGTCACAGGGATCTAACTCCGCCTGAATGAGCAAAATTGTCATTGTCGGTAAGCGCCCTTTGAGACGAACGTCTATTACTGCCTCCAGAAATGTGCTTTGCTATGTTTGTAATGGCACCGTTGTTAAAGTAACGCTTGAACATTTAACAACAATCAAAAATTTTAATCAGGTAAATGCATTTCTGAAATTGTTATTTTCATCTTCCTAAAAATACGATAAATCCCGATTTGAGTTTGTCCAGATTTTGGATATTGTCTCGAGTCTGGGTTTATTAAGAATTTGAGTCACACAGAAATTCTAACTTTGACAAAATAAATATTTAATCTGTTAATTTGAAGCACACATAAAATTGTCGTGTACAGCGAAAAGTCTTGCTTTGTGAAGTTTGTAAGATGGCAATAAATCAAAATCAGCATTACTGTAGGTAAATGAAATTGTGAATATTTAAATAAGAGAAAAGAAGAGAATACATATTAGAAAGTAAAACCTAACTTATTCTTTAATTATTTATAACATCATACATAGCATAATTTCCTTTTTACACACAATATCAGCATCAACATCACTTGCGTAGTCCTACTCTTTTTTCACCTCAAGCCTGTACCAGGCGAATGTGTTATGACTGGAAGAACTCTGGCAAACAATTATAACATGTGGTGTCAGATGTGTGGTCCTGGAAAATAAGATTAAAACAAACATTTGGGAAATTTCAAGGATTAAACTGACTTAGCTATGTTTTGAATATTTACTTGTTAACCTGTTACTAGTGGTGGAAGGAAAGTGAATGGAAATAGCAGAAGTAATGTTCTGGATGTTGTTTTAGAAGGTGTATCTCCTTTCACATCTTCGCTAGCCAAGATTCCGATTTAATAAACCCTATCTACACCTTTGCGTCTCGAGCATATATTCTATGCTTCGGGTCTGTGAATTTCATTGGATGTGGCGGCAAGCAACGGCATCCAATCAAAATAAAGTTGTTCAAATTTGAGCACTCTTCCTACACGATTGAAACAAGGGGAGCACAAAACTTGAATGGACTGATATGTAAGCAATTTTCCACTGCCGGTACGTGTTTGTACAAACACCTTTCACTCAAAGACACAGATAATGGCTTCCCTCTGGTAGGTAGTCATACTTTCGATGTTAAACTTACAAAGTATCCTTTTTAAGTCACTTGCCTCCGCCATTTCCTGCCGATGTACAATTCACCACTGTTACACACTGTTGGTTAGTTGGGATTTTATACTAAGGGAGGCAGCTTATAAAATCCAATACATTTCGCTAGGACAAAGCACTACAACATTTGTTCGATCCGACAAGGTGTAGATACGAATAGCTTATCGGAGCATCGTCTTGCAAAGATGCTCCTCCAGTTAAATTAATAATCAGAATGTATATTAGTGAGAGTGATAATTTTGAAATTAGTCCTTACATGTTTGACTCGAAGGAAATGTTGGACAGAAATCTGAGTCAGTTTGCTCATGATGTAAAATACGCAGTTTTGTCTCTCTGTGAGAAAATGAATACACAATTTGATCACCTTTCCCACATATTAAATCAAATGCAGGATATGATTGAAAAAGTTGAAAGTTGTCCACTTATTAAAGGAAACTCAAAATAAATCCTAAATAAGAAAGAATCTGAAATCAGTTTCTAGCCATAATGAGCAAACCTTGCATAAAACTCAACTGAATGGTGGTACAAACATAACGACAAAAATATAACCTTTGTTATTTGATGGAAATGTTGACATTGATGAATGCCTCACTCAATTTGATATTGTGGCATAAATCAATAGATGAAATAATCATGTAAAAGCACTTTACCTAGCTAGCAGTTTATCTGGTTATAGCTTGTTCAATGCATAGTGGACTTGAGAACCAACTATGATACTGTTGTTGGAATGCTCAATAAATCAATTATTTAAGCTATTAATGACTCTGACATAAGACTGACACTTAGACAATATGGGCTTAAGACCATGTCAGAGGTAGAAACATTGGCGGTATAAGTGGATGCACACCGAATATCTGATAGGCAGAGTAACAGATCAATATGTCCTGTTCAAGAGAATGTAGATAAAAAACGTGAAGACCTAAAACGAAACATTGGGTGTGGTGAACTCAACAAAATTTGGAAAATCTCACTGCAACAATAAATGAACCTACTCAAAAAGTGCCGTTAACCCAGATTAGCAAAAAATCGTCAAACTTCCAAGATGAAAGAAATCATAACAAGGAAAGAAATGACACAACTCAAAATTCAAAAAAGGGATGATCTGTTTGTTTTAGTCATCAGCACAAGGCAATGAAAACTAGAGATAATCAAAATTATAGGTCAAATTATACAAATTCAAGACCATTACAAGGTGGTTGGAGGGAAAACAGAAGTTTAAGTCAATTGCTAAACCATGTAAACTGGAAAGGGACGAGTGTAGGGACCAAAACTCGCCCCCCACCCTAACAAAACTTAACAGCATGGGAAAGGATGAAGGACACTTTGTATTGACAAGAATAAACAATAATGACATGAAATTACTTTGTGACACTAGGGCAAGTGTATTTATTTTAAGGGAAGGTGTAGCTGAAGAACTGTCAAATCTACCAAACAATTAACCGTATTACCAAGAGTAACTGGAGAGATTGTACCATTGTATGGTAAAGCAAAGATGGACTTAAAATGTGGGACTAAAGTATTAAAACATGCAATGCTTGTTGCAGAAATTCAACAAGATGGGATCATGGCAATGGGCTACTTGATGGCAAACAAATAGAAGTTAATGATGAGCAAGGAATGTTCAAATGTAATGGGAGAAAAATGTATGTATTTCTGTAACTAAATACAGGGACGTGTTTGTTATTAATGAAACTGCTGAGGTTCCTCCACATTCTGAAATTATAGCAAATAGTAAACAATTAGGACGTGTTGGTGAAGGTTCCTATGGATTGACTGAAAGGGCAGTGACAATTTATTGATAAGGTTCTTGGTAGTCAAAGTCCTAGTTGACTCGAGTAAAGACAGACTATCAATTATAATAGCAAATTTTGGAACTGAACCATGCAAACAGTTTAATGGTGGTAGCTAAATATTACCCTGTACCAATAATAGATTGTTCTACCACTGAAATATCAGAAAAAGGTACTAAAATGAATCAGAGAATCCGATTCTGCCTAAACATAGAGCTGACATGCTTAGAAGGATCCTGAGAGAATCTAATTGTAGAAAATAATAAATGTATTAAGAAAATTTCTGAATATAATTTGGATGTTTTCCAGAAATTCTGATGAGACAGGCCATACTATACTAACACAACATAAAATTAGCCCAAATGATGCTAAACAAAATGAAATATAGAAATATATATTACCCCTTGCAAAATGAAACGTAGTAATATATAATACCCCTTGCAAAATGAAACATAGCAATATATAATACCCCTTGCAAAATGAAACATAACAATATATAATACCCCTTGCAAAATGAAACATTGCTTAAGAAGAAAGGAAGAAAATGGTGAAAGCTGATATAATTGAAACATTTACCCCAGGTTGTGCAGGCGGCAGCGCCTTTATTAGGTGTTGAAAGTCCAACTCATCCAATATCCCCTTTTAGTACATTCTGGTATTCAACACAGTTATAGGGATATTTAGTTAACAAAGCTTATTCCTTTTTTCAGTACACATATCTATAAACCGCGCGAGAGCGAAGGTAACACTTTAAATGATATTGTGTGATGGTAAAGATACATAATTATTTTAAACAAAGAAGAGCACATTCTAAGGAAAACTCTCACCCATCTCCAGTCCATACTCTTCTAAAATACTTCGCAGTTCCAGATGATATGTTTTAAACATAATTTCCTTGGGAATTATAATTGAAGGGAGATAACTCTTTTTCCAATTTGTCCACATTGATTCGTAGGAATTATGTATGTACCTTATTCAGTTAAAAGAACACAAAGTTTCACTTGAAATCAGCTAATTTGTACAACAGTCCTATTATTAAAGTCAAGTTAACAGTTAAGAAATCCGGACACCATTTGATCTATGAAAAAACCTTAATCTTACTAAATCTTCTTTTATTACCCAATTAGACAATAAAAGTAAATTCATAAATAAATAAAGATTTGTAACACACACACACACACACACACACACACACACACACACACACACACACAC
>JAECUM010064347.1:0-14245 GCA_016617855.1 Megalonaias nervosa | reverse complement strand
TTTTTATTGACGACAGCGTCTCTGAGTTTGAAAGAACTTAAATTGCCTTCGTAAACTGTGCTTCGAAGATTCCATTCTAAGCATAATCTTTGGAATTGGGTAAGACCCTCTTATTTTCGGATATTTTCGAGTGACAAACAAAAGCAAACACTTAAATTTAGTGAAGTTTGAATTATAAAACCTGTAGGAACTTACTAACTCAGCCTCCTGAACGTTTCCATGACAATGATACACTCTTCGTATTATTTATAACTTTATTTTGGCCTTTGAGCTTCCCCTGAGTTCTGTTTTCAAAACTATCTTGATGTTATAGGGCATTTCTGAGGATGCAAGTAGAATCACCTACATATAGTCTCTTTTTATTAATGTTTAAATTTGAAAATTAAAATTCCATGCATAATTTTAACTGTTGTTTTAATTTTGCGTTTGAGGTTTCACTTTCTCTATTGCTTTACATAAACATGATTAATTCATTAATGACCCAACTCAAATTAGGAAGGCATATAATTATGACAAGACGTCCGATCACAAATGTAACTGCGTATTCGTAATTCTGTTTTCATGCTTTACCTTTGATATGGATACAACGCCAACCAGTTCCCCAACGGAGGAACTTCCAAGCCAGATTCATATATGGCGCCGTCTATCTCTTGAAGTACCACTGCATCCGGCCTAAGATAAAGAGGAGACGCTAAAGACCATGTGCACGAGAATGTGATTAAAAGCGGTGTTAATGTCTTGCAGTTGAATTTTATGCATAAAGTCACACGCCTAAGCTTTGGAACGTTTTTGGTATAAAACAGTTACAAATATTGCTCTATTCATTATAATTTTTCCCACAAAAGGACATACCAAACATAGGTCATGCAATGAGATGAATTTGCTTCACTTGCTTCATTAAAATGTTTTGCCTGCAAGTCGTGCAAATAACGATATTTTATTGGACAATCGAAAGTATTCAAATCACACCTAGATATTTTCAGCTTGGATGAATACTAATATTTATAAATGCGTCGTAAAAGGAGAGAGATCGAGAGGGGGGAGGCATTTCATCCACACTTACTATTATATCAGTGGTCGGGTATGAATATATTTTAAATAAAGTTTTCCTCAAGGCATTGGCAATTTCTTGCATGACAGGCCACCCAAATAGAATATGTGGTCTTACTGTCTATTTCTAACACTTTTATAAAAGGAATGAGTTCGTATATATCTATGAAATTATTTTTATGCATGAACGAATTAAAGATATATGATCTGCTTTGGAAATTCATTCCTGTATCTAAAATTTAAAGTTTCAATTTTGATTTTATTTTTTATTTTTGGATTGTATTACTCTTGTAAATAACAATAAAATGACCATGTACTTATAACTTATTTTATTAGTTTTTATTTCCTATGTTTTCCAAGAAAGTTTTGGCGGCCCCTAGTTAATTCAAGGAAGTAAGACCATCCCACCTATTTCAAAAAACAAGTGCTTATACATCAAACTCAGACTTTAAAAATATATTTACCATGTAATTATATTTAACATATACACATCCGGATGGACCGAATATATATCTGTCAAACTGTAAACTAAAATGTAACAGTTGTGGTATTAAAGAAAGGAAAAATAAGAACGTCATTGTAAAAGTATAAATTGCATTAAATCGTTTTTGGCTAACCTGTATCTTGCATAAGTACACATTATTTTTCAGTAACCTAGTTGAACCACAAAAATGTCGACTGAGGTTTTACCTGTCATGCTTTGTGAATCTATTTTCTTATTCCAGTCAATTATACATTGATAACCCACAAAACAAGGGACTTTCCAACGTTTATATTCTGTAAATGTTTGCACGTAGAATACGGATGTAATTTGTGAGACAAAATGCAAGTAATCCATTTCTGGATACTAATACACACAGGTAGTGATGTAAGCGAGTCAATCGGTTTGCAGGCATTTCGGTATTTATGTATCTTTTAGTACTACTGAATAATTCAATTTGTCTGACTTAAAAATCCATCCTTCCTTCCTGTTTTTATCTTTTCATATCGCAATATTTCAGTTTGGACTTGGATCCCAGTCTATATGATTGTTGACTAACGTCCAAAGTCATAAAATGCATACATGGACTGAAACTCATTAAAACTAATAATCAGTTAAATTTATCACTGGGTGAGATTTTTAATGTTTTGTGTTTTATCTGCATAGATCTACTACTTTCTTGTCATGGACATGGGTTTGTTGGTGGGATGTATTACTTTAGATACATATAAATGGCTCTCTCGCCCTCGTTCCCAGGGTGTTTTGTCTGTCTGTCTCTAGATCGACAAGATTTGTAATAGGTTGGTATATGGTTTGATCAATAGGTAAATAGGTTAATAGGTAGGTGGATATGTATGTATGAAGGTAGGTGTAGACGGGTTGGATATCTGCTAGTTCGTACTGGGATGTCGGTGCGTCTCTTTGCCGTCTGTTTGTGCGTACACATCGACATACAATCATCCGAACACCCTGTTTATGTATCCCTTTTCTGTCATACAATTGCTAACCTGCCCGTAAAGTAATTTCTTTCAATAATATATTACCAGCTAACGGATGAATTAAATTAAACTTACATTCGAGGATTCATTAGGAATATTGCACGTGTTGACATTACACACTATAAACTAAGATGTAATTTAATTGATAACTGGATCAAACTGTAATTGTTTCTATCATATTTATGATTCTACATTGATTTTGCACATACTGGGCATGGTGTGTGTGGCCTTAGAATGTATGTGCAAGTAGCTCTCTCTCTCTCTCTCTCTCTCTCTCTCTCTCTCTCTCTCTCTTTGTTTATATAAATGTATAGCATCGTTTGGTAAAGTTTGTTTTTAGCATGTATGTACATTTCCCGCTCTTCCACCTGTATTTGTATGTATGTATTGTCTCTCTACTTTTCGTGTCTATTCTTGTTTTGGGTTTAATGCCACTCTAGGCGCATGAATGGCTGTACATGGAGGCCAGTATAACTGGTGGAGAAAGAACCCTGGAAAATCGCAGGAACTACCGACCCAAGGGAAGCTATTGGCAACCTTTCTCGCAAGAGATATCCATGAATTGGAAAAGCCATTTTAGCAGATAATGTAATAAAATAGACAGAATCGTTGACTGCCTGGCATACTTGTTGGTTTTTTGGAGGGGGGTCGGTGTTTTCTTTTAAAGCATTGCCATGTCCACTACAACAGTCTATATCTTCAAATATTTGCACTTTCAGGAAGATCGGTAATAGTGTTTAAGAAATGTTCGTTTACATGTATGAATAGTTAAATTTCCTTCTGTTTAGAGAATATCTCTATAGAAATGTTAGCTGAATCGATCCAGCAGACGATTCCAGAGTAACTCGTATTCGAGAGAGCCACATGTTAAGTATGCTTTCGTAGTTCGAAAGATTCCTATGTAGACCGTATTTACTGGGACTGCCATGACTGGAGACACTCAGGATACAGAGTCTGATGCATTACGTGCGGCAACATACCTGCTGTATCTGTCATCGGCTGCAACGAAGGTATTGCAGTCGGCCATATCACTATTATTTTAGTTTGCTTGGAGGAAGAACCGAGTGCTGAATAACCGGGAGGAGAAATTGGTTGACAAGACGACAAGGAGGCCTAACAGTCCCTTAACCTCTAGATCTTTACAAGCTGTAACAGGGCCTTTATGCAGATGCTGAAACCAAACATAACAGATTATAGTCTACACCCTGTATATATGTAGTTATCATTTATTCCTTTCATGATAGCTGCCTGCCCGTCTATCGTCTGTGGTACAAACAAACGCCGATACTCAATCAATTTAAAAAGTATTCAATATCGATCAATTAAATGCATCTGTACCCTTTTTATTTCTATCTCAAGTAAGTAATCTGCTTCAAATATACTGAATTACAGCAATTTTTATAATCATTGGCAACACATTTTTTCATCTGTTATGAATGAGTGATATCGGAAATTTTTATTTTTGTGTGGTGTATGCGTTTGCCAGGAAGGTCACAGTTCTAAAACTAGACAGAAAAATAAAATGACACCAAATATTATTGAGCCATATAGTAGTGTCTTGATCAACAACAAGATACCGAGCATTTGAAAAGCATATAAAATATAGAATATTTGTGGTTTAAAGCAGAAAAATTAGTATTTATCACGTGAGTTCAATGTTTGTAATTTTTTTTCTTTTACAGACAAGCGAAATTCGAATATCCAGGGAATTTCTTTTTTAAAAATTGTTCCGAATCTTTCCTGTAATTGATGTTTTACAGACTATATGTTTTACATCATTTACTGTAAGTCTAATTAATTGCTAATGAAAGGAAACAACGACATAACTCGAAAGATACAAGTTTCACAAAATATTGATTAACTTTACATGCACTATGACTTACATAAATCTGATAAGTGAATAATATTTTGGTTGTCTAGTCTCATCACTAAATATGCCGACATGTTATGATTTCAAGCATTTTATAACCTGAATTTCTCAAGAGTGAGAAACAATGAGATAATCAACAGATAGAAAAGAAAATGAAGACATTTTGTGTTGTTTACAAAATAAGAAGAGGAAGAGGTCAAGTTTGCTGCTTGCAAGAATAGAAACAAAGATGGCTACTTCATAAAAATGATGAAACCTCCAAAAAGCAACAGGATGCTGTTGAAGCTCCACGTGTCCGCCATCTCGATAATATGTTATCGAAGGTAACAGTAAGTCACACATTTGTCAGAAGACCATGATCGCCCAACCAGCCGACCAGTGAACAAAGTGAAACATAATACTTGTCCGAGCATCGGCAAAACAGGGCCTAAAATGTGGCAGAGTAAGCTAAAGACGATTACAAAATCGTCTGTATCTGCAACAAGGAAGCCAAGAGTGATCCCAAAATGGAAGCATGTCAAATGAACTGGACAAAGCCTCATAAATGTAAGGACACTTACATGGACGTGATCTACCTGTATATCAGAGATAAGAAATCAACGGTGAAGTGTTTAAAGGAGCTATTTACTTTCACATGCTTCAAAAAGTAATCAAGAAAGACGACGACCCGTACGATAATGAAAGCATTCTCAATTAAAGAACCGGTAAAGTGTCGAAAGTCAAATGCGTTGGAAAGGATATCCTTCCAGTTTCGATTCTTGGAATGCAACTTCACAAGTAATTGATTATAAACAGAAGTAGAAAACAAGCCGTTAGACATCTCATCCCTTCTCCGAGATAATCTCTCCAAGAACGTAAAAAACAACAATCACAGTGGGTGTGGTGTGGAAAATCGTTGTGTTAAGTATTTGTGGTGAACTGTGTCATTGGAGCATGTTATTAGAAAACTGGGTTTGTAGCAAAGAGATAAACATCCGTGGACTTTTTTACTCGTCAGCTGTATTGAACATCTTCTTCCCATCCCTAGTTGAAATATCCCGAGAAAATGGTCACAAAAGTAGCCACACCAGCCCCAGTCACAATTCTTCTAGTCACATCCGTTTTCTGGAACCCTTGGAAAATCAGTCTTCTTTTGACAAAGAGTGGTTCCTCAGATATAAGAAACATCACACTCTCAATAACGTTTTTCTTAACATTACCTAGCGACAGTTATATGGAGGAGTTTCACAATAACAAATTATATTGTCTGATGGCAAAATTTTTCTTCACATTACCTAGCGACAGTTATATGGAGGAGTTTCACAAAAACAAATTATGTTGTTTGATGGCCACATTACCTCAAGACATAAAACTGAATAACGGTACTCGTTGAGAAGTGACTTTGGAAGAAGTCATTTAGCCCAATAATGTCTTTTAAACCAATGGATTTCAGAGACTATTCGTGGTAAAATAATCGATAAACAAGTCCAAGAACACTTTAGCAAAATTGATCCTTTCTTTTACGAAGAAAAAACACGAACTCCAAATAATCACCGAACTGAATATGGATGGAATGAAAATTCATGAAGGCTCTTATCATAATGATTGACATCTCATCTAGACGATTTCAGCTCTTTCAAATGGCAAAGAACTTGATAACGCTCACCAAAATGTGCTGACTGACTACCGTGCACCTTCACATAACTCCAAAATTGATTAACTCCTGACCCACAATTCATGCTAGCTTCCTTCAACCCAGTAGCGCTTTAGATGAGCTTCATCACTGAAAACCTAGAGACGCTCGAGCTTATCTCATCGACATGGACGATAGTTATTGCTCAGGACCCCATTGAATAACCCGTCTACTTTCTCAACGACCACAGTGTGGAATATTTTGATTCATAAGGCTTAACTCCTCCTGAAGACGATATCGTACACTTTATAGGGTGAAATCATGTATCCATTCATAGCAATGAGAGAGAGAGAGAGAGAGAGAGAGAGAGAGAGAGAGAGAGTATATTAGTGTGAGTGATGAAAGGTATGTGTCGGAACTCTCCTTAAATCTCGAAGTCGCTTGACATTTCCTCCTGCTTTTCTGATCTGAACGTGACTTCACACCTCCTCCTGAATTCTTATTTGGCGATAAAAACACACACACACACTGACTAAAATAGTTCACACGTGTTTTGATTTGTAAAAGCTTCAAATCAGGTTCGATCCGTCTGAAGACTATAAATAGAAGTGCATTTACCCATCGTTTATTGATCCTTGAATCTGTCAGAAGGACAACTAAAAATTGTATTGTACGAAACTTAAGCGATGCGAGGGGCTTGTTTCGGCGACTGGATCACCTCCTGGACCAGATGAACCAACTGGACGAGATTAGAACAGCCCAGAGCTTAATTGGAGAAGAGGAGACAATAAATAAAAAGAGAGCTTAGAATGGGACCAAAAGGGAACGAAGAGGAGGCAGAATCAGCATCCCTTCAACCAAACTTGGATTAAAAGTCCAGCAGAGACTAAGGGAAAATGGAGCAGCAAAAACATTGTGAGGCATGCAGAGCCTACTTCAGAAGATGTGAATACTAAAGACAAGTGTGGTCATATAACAGTCCTTTACAGAGCTAAAACCAATGGTCCTTTTTTGGGGCCTTTTATTTCTCTCAGAAATATAAATTTACTATTCAATTATTGCAAAAAAGTCAATGTTTTATCTGTGCATGTCTGTCATAATTGAAACTTAAACCCACTTTCCACTCTTCTGTATTCATACCCGCCCACTGCTATAATAGTAAGTGTGGATGAAATGCATCTCTCTCTCGATCGATCGATCGATATCACATGCTATAAGCAAACGGATATCGGTTATATGAATTCTTAACTATCGTTATATCAGCTTGTCTTGGATTTGTGTATCCATTTAACTGCCAAATAAACACCTTAACGTTCACCAGGTCTAGTTTACAGAGGGTTTCTTTGTCGGACAACCATTCAAAGTGTTGCTAAAAAGATGGCTAGGTTTAAGTTATAATTTCTTTGTCGAAAAATCAACTGAGGCGTCGTCGACTTGTTGGATCAGTATGCTTTCCCAATTGTTTAGACACGCCATTGTCACAAAACACAAGACAAAACCAGTGTGAAAACTTATCTCCTGGACTTATCAAACACCTTTTAACTGAACTATTTCACCAAGGTCTGTACACACTGACATTTGAACAGTTCTTTACGCTATGTGCTTTGTGTCGAGGTTTGTCAGTCCTTGACATATTTAGAGCGAAATATGCGAAGTCTAAACCTGATTTAATATTTAAAACCACATTAGCTACAACAACGAATTTTTATTAGCGTTCTCCAAGACTTATCTGGGGACATGATCAAATAAAACTTCACCATCAGACTTTACCGAAAATGCATGTAAATTACGTGAGCGGGGTAACAAGTCAGCTTAAAATAATGTTGTTGGGTGAATTCTATAGTATAAGAAAACAAAATTAGATTTATAATTAATTAGAATGAGAGGAAACCAGTTATTTATGAAAGGATAATAATGACACATTTTCCGCTAAATTTAATAATTAAGCATATCATTTTTCTCATTTGTCACAACATTTGATATCTTTCTTGAATGATTTATATTAAATTTCACAGATATATGCCCGCAATGTAATTTTCAGGGGAAATGTCAATCAGGACCCAGTGAGATTTCTCTCTCTCTATCTCTCTCTCTCTCATGACAAATGTGACATATTTCAACCAGCCTCATATCGAAGTGCCTTGATTCGAGGTTATTGTTTTTGTTTGCTTCTTTTACCTCAGGGTCCCCTCTCCTTTTCCTGAAATAATGGTTGCTAAGCGTCTTAAAGGTCTAACATTCAGGAAATAAGGCAAGAAGTAAGGAAATTTTAGAGTATAGGCGCAAGTACGTTTGCGCATAAGAATGCAGAGACGGACGTATCGCATCAAAAGTTTTATGTTATTATTTTAGTTATTAGGCAGCAATTTTTACTTCAAGAAATATCTAACGATGATTATTTAATCCTTATAATTTCAATTTTCCTTCTTTCAGTCGTAAAAATCAGCGCATTTCATCAGCAAAGTATACGATTTTAGGTTTTATAATTCTTTCATTAGCCTCTTCACTTTGTGCCAGAACACCTCGCCTCGTCTTTGCTAGCCAAGAGTTGTCGATCATTATATAGTAATATAGATCGGTTACAGTGATAGAGCGGGACATATTAGTCATCTAAAGAACTTTTCTCTACATGTGTGATTTTTTTATACCATGCTACTGATTTATTGGCGGCATTAAGTGTGCTTCAGGCACCCCTTCTTTTAAATTCCTTGTTCTTGCTGCTACGCATTTCGAGATTTCAAAAATTAAATCGTGTCCATTTCTAGTTAGATCCATTGCTTCACCGATTATGTCCATGACCTTCAATAACAGCTGATGAAACATATTGTCGAATCAAAGATGCTCTTATTTACTTTTGGACACAATTTAAATCTTGTGAAGTGGGTGGTAAATGTGATACACTTCATCCGTCCGTCCTTCCATAAGCATATTCTTCTGTCCTTCCAGTAATGACTTATACCATTTTTGTTTTTCGTAAACCTAATGGACCTAACGTGTGTGTGTGTGTGTGTGTGTGTGTGGTCACTTTTTTACCATTGTTTATTTAATATTGCTTAATATATACTAATTAGGCAATTTGTGGTGGAAGGGGTGCTCTTGGTGGGGTAGTACCTCTGGTGGGGGTAGCAGTCGTACTCCTGTGGGGGTAGCTAGCCCACCTTTCGTCCCCACATGGCGCTCAGCTCTCACCTGTGGCTCCAAGAAGCTGTAGTATGCGCAGCGGCCACACCACGGGCAACGGCTTCGACTGGCCGGCTAAACCAGGTTGAAGGTAGCCGAAGGGTCTCAAACCCTCGGTGAGTTAGGGCCTGTCACCCATAGCATGCGAAGACTCGACCCGACGGACTGCGCGGAGGAACCACCATCTGGTCAACGGGCAGGAAGGCGGACCCAGCAAAGCGACGTGGAGCGCTAAGAGCATGGCAGGACACGCAGGACGCCTTGGTCATCCACTGCATCCAGTCACTATTCCAGCCGTCTAGACTACGTCTTACCACTGGACATAGTGGGGCCTGGACGAAAGAGTGAGGCTGACGCAGCGCAACTCTTCCTCACTTTAATCCAACTCACGCGCAAGTCATTTATGTCATCACCCGTACTCAAGTCCTGCGGCGATGGGCGAGCTGCGACGCGGCAGGTGTGGATGCACTGGCAGCCGTAGTAGCGGACCTGCACGCAGGCGGCTCAGGCCATAGGGTCGTCTTCCATTGACCTGAAGCAGAAATGGATTCCGGCAGCCGTCTTAGCGACTAAACAGACCTCTTTAGGATAGCGCTGCTTACCTCCGTAGCCTGAGGAAGGGGCTAGAAAAGGTGCCCAGAAAAAAAGCCTGCTTAAACCACCCCAACCAGCTTACCGCGGCTGGAGGGAATCCCATTCTTGCGGTCGAAACACAAAGATAACCCGAAAGGTTTCCCTCACCCTTGGTGCGTGGAACATACGCACTTTATTGGATCGTGCAGAGGCTGACAGACCAGAGAGAAGAACTGCCTTGATTGCAAGAGAACTTGCTCGCTACAAGATAGAGATAGCAGCCCTGAGTGAAACTCGCTTGGCCGACGAGGGCCAGTTGACTGAAGTTGGAGCTGGCTACACCTTTTTCTGGAGTGGACGTGGCACCAATGAACGCCGTGAGTCTGGAGTTGGTTTCGCTGTCCAAACAAGTCTGGTGAATAAGCTCTCCTGCTTACCAAAGGGAATTAATGACCGGCTAATGATGCTGAAGCTAACCTTACCTGGAAAAAAGCAAGCCACACTCATTCGTGTCTATGCACCAACCATGACCAACTCGGAGGAAGTCAAAGACAAAGTTCTACCAGGATCTGGAAGCTCTGATAGCTTCAGTACCAAAGTCAGATAAACTGATCATTCTTGGTGATTTTAACGCCCGAGTTGGCGTGGACCATATCTCGTGGGAGGGAGTTATTGGTAGACATGGCATTGGCAAGTGCAACAGCAATGGATTTCTGCTCTTGAGGATGTGCGCAACATATGATCTCCTGATCATAAACAGCGTCTTCCGTCTGCCCAACCGTAACAAAACAACTTGGATGCACCCACGGTCTAAGCATTGGCATCTGATCGACTACATTTTAGTCCGTAGGAGTGACAGGAAGGATGTCCGTGTGACCAGAGCAATGTGTGGTGCTGACTGTTAGACAGACCGCAGGCTACTGATATCCAAGATGAATCTTAGAATTCAACCTCCCAGACGCCCACAGGGAATTCAAGTCCCAAAACGCCTCAACGTCTCCAGGCTGAAAGACTTCAACGCTGAGCAAGCTCTGTCTGAAGCTCTGACAAGCCAGCTAGAAACCACAGACTCTGACACCAATGACATAGAGCAATGTTGGGTAGCCTTCAAACTGCTGGTGTACTATACTGCATCTGAAACCCTTGGCGTCACTGTGCGAAAGCACCAAGACTAGTTTGACGAGAACTGTGAAGAAATACAGTCCCTGCTAGAGGAGAAGCACCGTCTCCACCGTGCGTTCAGCATCGACCCCAAGTCCGCTGCAAAGAAAGATGCCTTCAGCAGAGTCCGCCAAGCTGTGCAGAAAAACTGCGCGAGATGCAGGACACATGGCTGAGCCGAAAGGCTGATAATATTCAGTCTTTTGCCGACAGAAACGACATGAAAAATTTCTATAGTGCTCTTCGTGATGTTTATGGCCCAGTAACATCAGGCACAGCCCCACTCTTGAGCTCCGATGGCAGCACTCTCATAACAGAGAAGGAGAAGATAATGGAGCACTGGGCGGAACACTTTGACGGTGTCCTCAACAGACCCTCTTCCATCAACGATGAAGCGATCAACAGCCTACCACAGGTGGAGATCAACGAGAGATTGGCTGACCCTCCAACAGTGCTGGAAACTCACTAGGCCATTGAGCTCCTGTCTAGTGGGAAAGCTTCAGGAGCAGACTCCATCCTAACTGAGATCTTCAAGTCTGGTGGGCCCAATCTAGTGGAAAGACTAAGAGAGATGTTTTGTGGGATGTGGAAGCAGAAACGCATACCCCAGGAATTCAAAGATGCATCCATCATCCACATTTACAAACGCAAAGGAAATCGCCAATCCTGCGACAACCACAGAGGAATCTCTCTACTCTGCATCGCAGGCAAGGTCCTCGCCAGGCTTCTGCTGAACAGACTCACAGAGAATCTTGATCATGGCCTACTACCAGAAAGTCAGTGTGGCTTCAGAAAGAAGAGAGGCACCATCGACATGATCTTTGCTGCCAGGCAGATGCAAGAAAAGTGCCAGGAACAAGATGTCCAGCTATACACCACCTTCCTGGACCTGACTAAGGCATTCGACACGGTCAGCCTGGAAGACCTTTGGAAAATCATCGCCAAATTTGGATGTCCGGAAGTCTTCATTGAAATGGTGAAGCAATTTCATGATGGCATGCTTGCCAGAGTCCAGGACCAGGGTATTTATTCCGAACCCTTTGACGTTATGAATGGTGTGAAACAAGGATGTGTCTTAGCCACTACTCTCTTCAGCCTCATGTTCTCCGCCATGCTTATGGACGCTTCAGGGACAGTGATGTGGGAGTCGGTCTCCGATACCGTCCGGATGGGAAGTTGTTCAACCTGAGGAGGCTTCAAGCCAAAACCAAAGTCCAAGTTGAAAACATTCGTGACTTCCTGTTTGCAGATGACTGTGCCCTCAACTCCAGCACTGTAGGCATGCAACAGGGCATGGACCTCTTTTCCACAGCGTGCACCAACTTCGGACTCACCATCTCCACCAGCAAGACCGAGGTTCTGCATCAGCCAGCTCCTGGAAAAGACTATCTGAAACCATCCATCACTGTCAATGGCCAAAAGCTCAAAAATGTGGACAGATTCACATACCTCGGCAGCACCCTATCACAAGCAGTCCACATTGACGATGAGATCAAAACCAGGATTGCCAAAGCCAGCGTAGCATTTGGCAGACTCCGCTCAAATGTATGGGATAGGAGAGGAATCAAGCTTGCCACCAAACTCAAAGTCTACTCAGCGGTTGTTCTCCCCACCCTCCTCTATGCTTGTGAGACCTGGACTGTGTATAGCCGCCATGTTAAAAACTGAACCACTTCCACCTGAGCTCCCTGAGAAAACTGCTGAAGATCAGATGGCAGGACAAGGTACCGAACACAGAGGTGCTCACTCAGGCCGGCATGACAAGCATCCACACCATGCTGTGCAAGGCACAACTCCGATGGGCTGGCCATGTTGTCCGCAAGCCGGAAGAACGCCTACACAAGAAGATATTCTATGGAGAGCTGCAGAAAGGCAAGAGATCTCACGGTGGTCAACAGAAGAGGTACAAGGACACCCTCAAGGCATCGCTGAAGAATTTTGGCATTGACCCTGACAGCTGGGAGAGTGTCGCTGCTGATCGATCTGCTTGGCGCAGTCAAATCAATGCCGGTGCGGCAGCCTTTGAGCAGAAAAGTCTGGCGAACGCAGCTGAAAAACGTGCTCTGCGCAAATCCAGGAACAACGCTTCTGCATCTCCCAGTTAGCAACCTGCACATCCATGTCCCCACTGCAACAGACTCTTCCGGGCCCGAATTGGACTGATTAACCATCTTCGGACCCACCCCAAGTGAATCGATGACATAAATGGTAATCATCGACACCGATGGACGAACATCATCAATTCGGCAAGGAGGAGCAATTTGTATACTCAGCTTTCTCTTATGATAGACATTGTGAATTTGTTGAAGTTTAACATAAAAAGTGTAATTTTGATGGATTGTATTTCATCCAAATGTCACTAAAGTGGATACGTATTTTGTCTAATTATTCTCTTGTTTAATTGTCTTGGAGCAACATCAAGAGCAGTGGGACATTCCCCATTGTTCTCGTAGTAAAAGTAGTCCTTTGGATTTCATGCAACATAGGGTTATACGTGGACCTCTACTTATACCATTCAAAGTATTCGAAGGCTTAGAAATGTAAATTTATGAGAGAATTTCGATCGAGGTTCATCTAGTATTTTTTCCCCAAAATTTTCAAAGCTTTCCAGGCCGAGTAGTTCTCGGCTCCATGCTCACCTGTCTTCAGGCATTTACTGTTAGTCAGCTTTCCTATCCCTTCCTCCTCATTCTAGTTTCAAACATTTGTGTTGCCTGTGCCCTGGGTTCTTTATAGTTTTCTTTTCTTTTCTTTATACTATTGTAATTTTATATGTTATTGTTATATTTCTTTTGTTCCTTAAAGCGGGCATAAAGTATGACATAATGTTTTAGTTATTATTTATTTATATGTCTAGTCTATACTTGTTTTTCTGAGTGCGTGAATGTCACTATCCCATATATATTTTCCTTGCTTTCCCGCCTCTCTCTGCTTATCCAGTACTTTTCGTTTCTTTATCTGTGGTTTTCATGGTGTTACGTTTTCCTTTACCTTATTTGTATTACTGTAAAGAAGTTATATTTTTCCTCAAATCTATCCACATTACCTTCGAATAAAATTTCTAGTGGCATCCCTTTCCACTACACTTCCACATGTTCTGATAGTTATTTCCCTGATAAAGGTTGCTGAGCAGTTATATGTCCCTCTCTCCCTCTGATATTTGTTGGTCAGTTATTATGTAGTGGCCCATCTCCTTTGAGGTGAAGGATAAAACACCCCTCCATATCCCACTGAATGCCTGTATTTGGTTGTAGTTTATTCCTTGTCTGCTGATTTGTCAAAATTTCAGCATATTGTGATCTGTTTTCTTCTTTCGTGCA
>JAECUM010064334.1:0-20996 GCA_016617855.1 Megalonaias nervosa | reverse complement strand
TATATATATATATATATATATATATATATAATAAATTCTTCGCCTCATTTGCATACATTGCAGAGAGAAACATCAGTGTTTTAATTTATCTGCTAAAGTTACTTTTGCATTGATGTTGTGCTTGCTGTTACTGTTTCGGACAACTTGTTTTATTGCTTGTTTATCTGTTTCACTTTGTTTTGATTTGTGTTTGTGTGTGCTTGTGTGTGTGTGAGTGCGTGCATGCATGTTTGTGTGTGCGTGCGTGTGTGTATGTGTATGTGTTTAATTTTGAATGAATTTTAATTGACAATGTGATAACGCTGTATCAATGCGACTTTGTTTAGGAAAACTGTAGTTGCCTCCCTTTAACCGTGTGAGACTGGAGATGACGCGTACATAAAAATATATAAAACAGCAACGATAAAAAAATAATCAAAAAGAGGCAGTTGACTAGATTCCTGGGGCAGATCGGACGTGGGGGGTTGGCGGGGACAGGTGCGCTAAACCACCACCACCACCACCAAAAAAAAAATAGAAAGTTCGAAAGTGTTTTGGATTTGTAACGTAGCATTAACAATTTTCTAGTCATATCGTTACGATGACTGTAGTGTGGCACTTCATAGTGATGCCTAGCACCGGGGCATCATGCCGCAGACATATGGCATCATGTTCCACCCAGTCACAATATCCTGACACCAGGCTGACCAGTCCTAACACTAACCTCTTAATGCTGAGCGCCTAGCGAGGCAGCTGTTAGTACAATTTTTATAAGACTTTTGTATGACTCGGCCGGGGTTCGAACCAGCTACCTCCCGCATCCGAGGCGGACGCTCTAACCACTTAGGTCATCAGAGAGGTTCAAATTTGCAGTACAGTTGTATGACTAAAAGTGTGCGCTGGAAACGATTTAAAATGCCAGGGCTTCATGGGGACTGGCGCTTTAAGCTGCCACCACCAAATGCCAGGGCTTTACAGGGACTTGCGAGGGGTCACCGACAAACAGAAAACAAGTACAAAAAGCGAGTGCTAAAGACAAGAACGTTTTCAATAGTAAGTTTACTTGTGTTAAAAAGTATGCCATGGAAACGCTAAACAAAATTTAGGTAAGAAAGGTTTATCCCACAGAACAATCGCCTATTTGTTTACGCTGACACCTAAACAACACTTCTGGATTCGCCCCTGGATTGCCTCTAAATCGTATGTTATGCTTATATTCATGCTCAAAGTTGAGTTTGCAAGAAATTTTTTTAAATTAAAAACCCATTAGAAAATCCGTTGAAGCAAATAGCCATCTTACGAATAAATAATCGAATCATTCAAGACGGTTCATACAACCATTTTTGTGAACTTCATCAGTTATATCTTTATATTGTTTTGCAACAAAAAAAAAAACCAAACAGATATGATAGAAACGTCTCAAACCGTTGATATGGCATGTTAGAAATCAATTTGGTTTTGAATTTTATCTGGAAGTGATTTTTAAAAAATTCCTCATTTTAAAAGCTAAAGCCTATATTCAGAATTGTTTGTTGTCTACGAATATATTCGTCACACCAACTAAGGAGCTCAGCAAAACATAAAGATGTCTTTTTATTTTTATCAATGGACTATGAATCTATTTTTGTACCCACATTCCAGTGACGTGTGGATTTGAGGAGAAAAACAACTACCATCCGAGATTCTGACGTTCATGGCAATTTAGGGTAAAGTTTATTGTTAGTGAGTTGCAAAATGAATGTGAAAGTCCAATATTGATTTAAATAACTTCATAATTTTTCGAGAATTTTCAGCTACTTATCTGTCCACTCTTTTTTTTCACGCACAATCTTTCAGAGTTTTGTCATCAACAGATGTTTTTTCTCAATGCCACCCCATACACTCTCAACCAGCGATGATTTGGGGGCTTCTCTGTTATTTTTACCGATGCATCATTTTAAAACGGAACAAACCAATGCACTTGTCAAATGGTTAATGCAAGTGAAGAGTTAATTATTTAATTACTTGATTACCGTATATTAATTTATGAATTTGATTACTTAACTTTTCACCTCTATGTCCATCTATCCATCATTTTGTAAGCAATATTACATAAAATATAGCGCTTGGAGTACTCAGTTGTAGAGTCAAATAGACGAGTTTCACCGTGCGATATAAGATGTAATAAAGTGCATGACATGGTCATAACAATGAATGATAATAGGCCTGCTTCGTTACACTCAGAAACCATATATATATATATATATATATATATATATATATATATATATATATATATATATATATATATATATATATATATATATATATATATATATATATATATATATATATATATATATATATATATATATATATATATTCTTTCCTAGAACAATTTTGTATTAGCTAGTGACAATAGAAAGACTAAAAGACGTAAAGAAAATCGTCAAATTACCTAGCATTTACATGTCTTGCCTCTATCGTGAATTTATACGTGAGCTTGTTAATCCCTATCTTTACAAATCCCTTCACATCGTTCCTCCTTTTGTTCTTATTCAATACATTATTCCCTTGTCCCGTAATTTTGATTATGTCCTAGTTTATTAAGGTTTCTTTGAAATTTCTATTTAAATGGAACTGACATCATATGTTAAACCTTTCAATTTTATTCTCTTTGGCTAGATGTCCTAACTCGTTTCGATTCTTCGTTGACAAGCCTCAAAACCATAATTGGAAAGGCGTGGCAACAGAAGCACATGAAAGAAAGGATGTAAGGATTTTAACTATCCACGTGACAGCTCACCCACCAGCTAGCGCGTGAGACAATTTAAAGTGATGTTTTTGTGACGACTCGGTTTCCAGTGGGCTACAGTGATATGCCAGGGGCTGAACACAGCCGACGTGTGCCGAACAATTGCAGGAAGTCCGCCATGTTAACTTCGTCAGCTTGTGGTATAGTGCATAAAATGATTGAAAGCGCATAGGATCTTTGCATGTTACATAGAAGATAACGAATGCTAATCAGGAATACTAGTGGCAACGTTTACCTCTCTGGAGCGCCGACGAAATTGTCATATTTTTCATGATGAATGCCATCTGATAGCATTTTTAAGTACCATATGGGGAGGGGGAGTCTTACTGAATCTAATAGTATATTTTCCTCACAGTCATGTGACCAAAATTGCTGATCGCAAAATGCACTTGATATATTGTTGAACATAATAACAATAATGATGTATTCCTTTTCAACAGGATTATTATTTTTCTTAATCAACTTAGAATCTAAATAAAAACAGATAGACACGATAATTCCTGGGGTTTTTTATTTTAAAAAAAATAGATCTAACCGCATCCATTTTTCATTTTCACTTTTACAATAAAACCCCCAAACATACAGACAAAGTGTAAAGCCCCAAAACAAAACCACAAACAATAGCAATAATTAAAACATAAACCCAAAAAAAACACAGACAAAACGTAATAATTAAACTATAAACTCCCCCCAAAATGACAAAATAAAACCCCAGACAAAACGCAATATTCAAAGCACAAACAGCAAAACAACCAAAGAGTAATAATTAAACTATAAACCCCCAACATAAAAACACAAAACAAAACGCAATATGTAAAGCATAAACCCCAAAACAAATACAGACAAAACGCAACAATTAAAGCATAATCCCCAAAACAGACAACGCAATAATTTAAAATATCGCAGTAACAAAAAGAGGGATTATACTTTTAAAAAAATCTTTCTCATACACAAAAAGCTCGAAAACGTTCTTTAATTTTTTTATTCCATATAATGTTCACTTTTAATTTTAAGAACAACAACAAAAAGAATGGAAGAAACAAGTGTTAACGAACAACAAATAATTATTGACTAATAAATATCGTTTCTTGATGATATTTTACAATGCATTTTTGAGACATCAAATGTTCAAATCTTCAGTATGAATAGACGTAATATACACACACACACACACACACACACACACACACACACACACACACACACACATATATATGTGTGTGTGTGTGTGAGAGAGAGAGAGAGAGAGAGAGACAGACAGACAGACAGACAGAGAGAGGAGTGTGTGTGTCTGTGTGTGTGAGAGACAGAGAGACAGAGACAGAGACAGAGACAAAGACAGAGAAAGACAGAGACGGGGGGGGGGCAAATTCAAAATGGTTTCCCAACTTTTGAGCTAAACAAGCTCTTCGTCAAATAAAGAAAACAATTTAACATATATCAAACAAACACTTAACACGAAATCTACCAAAACATCTGGACTCCTACAAGCTAGAATCACTACGGGCAATTTACAACAAGATATATAACAATAATAACAAAGTCGTGCAAAAATAATGGACAAGCTGGTTCTTGTGTCTATCCCATTGTGAACAGTATGTTTTGAGTTAATTCTAAGTTGTGAACCAAGGACGGAAACACAGCCTAGCGAGAAATTAACGCCATCTACCGGAATTTGGAAAGAAATGAAAGATGTAAATATAATTGTGTGTCGGGATAATGGAAAAGAACTATGATAATAATAATAATAATAAGAAGAAGAAGAAGAAGAAGAAGAAGAACAACAACAACAACAACAACAACAACAACAACATTAATAATAATAATAATAATAATAATAATAATAATAATAATAATAATAATAATTATTATTATTATTATTATTATTATTATTATTATTATTATTATTATTATTATTATTATTATTATTATTATAATAATAATAATAATAACAATATAATTACTTGGGTAGATATTAGCGTAAAAATGCGTCGGGTGCAAAACGGATGATTGGCTGTAATTTTGATAGGAATGAAATAGGAAGGTTAAATTTTTTTCATTTAGGCCAAACTCCCCATTAGTATTCAATTGTTGCATCTAGCATCGTCCCTTACGTATGCGTTCTGTCTGTCCACCCCAGGTTAGATTATATCGGTAACATCTCGAGGGACTCGACTGAATGTCCATTCGAGATGTAGTGGTCGGCGACTTTCGCGTTGATTTTGTTGCGAATGTGGCTTTTATGATTATTCATTCGCTTTCAGAAATAATGGTTTCGCCAACATAATGGATGGAACAGATCTTGTATGTCAGAAGACAGATTGTTTTATTCGCACTACATCCTAACCTTTGATTGTGTAGTTAGCTTCTGTTGTCGAATTTCTGAAAGATCTGGTCTCGGGCACATGTCTTGAAATTAGGCAACGCTTGTATTGGCAACTGTATGTGCCTGAATCTGTGGTCTTGTTTGAAGTTACCCTTGCACATACCAGATGGTCCTTGAGATTTTTAGATCTAAGCTACGCAACCATGGGAACGTCTTGAAATATACCCTTGAGACCTTTGGACGATTCAGAATAATACCAATGCTTGCATATGATCTGTTGTAAGTTTGGAAAGTTAGCAGGAAGGGGACAATCTTGTTGGTTTTCTCAGTATTACATTTCGGGAGGGTTCCTGTATCGAGGAGTCTAGTTATGTTAACAGCCTCCTCGCTGTAGCTGATTCTGTACCCTTTCTTTCTAATTTGCCCCTGAGCTCTCAGAGTCTCTTTTCAAAGGTGGCAGGATTCGAGCATACGCATATGGTCCGAACGCATACACCGTAAGCAGTGGCGTTACTAGAGGTAAATGGTGCCCGGGGCGACGATAAAGGCCTAAAAGGGTTTTGTCACCCCTCCACCCTCCCCCTTCCCTGGTAAGGCAGCTTTTTTATTACGTGCTAGGGGTGGCAGCTGGTCGGGAGTAGATACTGGTGAGAGTCAGCTGGTTTGGAGTTTCTGTGTTCATAAGGGTAGACTGAGTATCTATGAAGATACTGGACCTATTCTGTGACTCCCACGTGAATTTAATTGTAGTTGAAAGTTATTGGCGAATTCAGAAAGTGAAATTGTTTCCTGCTTCGATCCATTCATTTCGATTCTATGTCATCAATAAATCTACAACAGCTTAGTGGTCTGTATGGTGCTTAGTTGAGAAGGTTATGCTCTAGTCTTCCCATGAAAATATTGGCACGCGAAGGTGCCAGTTTAGTACCCATTGCAGTCCTATTAATTTGCAGGAAGTGTTCATTGTTGACTACAAAGTTGTTAAACATGAGAACTTCTGTTAAGTGTATGAAATAGCATGCCGGAGGAGATGCATAAAGTCGACCTTCCCATGCTTCCTTGCAGGCCGTGATATCTTCCTCGTGTGGAATGTTGGTGCATATGTATAAGTAGATCATAAAAATACAAAGATACTCGAGTCAGTAATGAAAACTGAATCAGTGAAATCACCATATAGACAAAACAGCCATACATACATATAGTTATGTATTTATAATTGGTTTATATATGTATACAACAGATCGATTCCTTTATTAACAACTTATAACATTTTCTGTAATGCTTTAAGATTGTGACCATTGGGATACAAAATATATAACCGATGAACCCTGTCTTTAAGCAGTCTGTTAATCTATCCATGCACAAAATCGATTCTTCTTCTTCGTCGACCTCTTCCTCTTTTTCTTCTTCTTCTTCTTCTTCTTCTTCTTATATATATATATATATATATATATATATATATATATATATATATATATATATATATATATATATATATATATATATATATATATATATATATATATATATATATATAAAGGATGAATATAATTTAGTTCTGTTGAAAAAATTTACATGTTTATTTCTGTGTGAAACGGCACATAGACCAATTCACATTTTCTTACATACATGTATAATGATATTCAAGACAAGAAACTGTAGCTGAACAACTTACTTGTAATTAGGCAGAGATAATTGTCTACGAAAGTGCAAAAGCTTTCTCAGAAGAAGAATTTTAAAAATGATTTACTCCTTGTATTGAACACGTGAGTGATTATTCTTTAAGACAAGTTTATTCTCTAAGTATAACAATCCAATTAGAGGATTTTCTCCGAATGAATATATTTTTTTTTTTTCAATCGGCTGCATATTCAGGACAATTCAGTCTCCTTAAACTTTTGATATTGTTATGTACTGGAGGAATAAGACTCAATTTTCATATATTTTGAACAATTTATTCAAGTCGACGCTTTGAAGTATGCTACCAAGAAATTAGTTCATCGCGTACATACAATTAAAAATGTGTCGTTATGGAACGTAGAGATAAATACATGTGATATTGAAATATAACGACTATGATATAAACATTTTAATTTACTAAAGGTTAGCTTTCAAAACACGTATTTGCGCTATTGGCCTGTTTTCGAATTTATAAGATATTGTACAAAACTATATACATGAGTAAAGCGAGAAGGTGCTATTCAGTATTTTATAAGTTACAAGCACCATGCTGTCCGTTGATATTGATATCAACGCATCATCTTTTGTTTACAGACGTTCTGTTGGCTACAAGCTGATGATTCACAAACAGTTTTAATTAATAAATAGAAACAACACCTTACGTATCACGATAACCTGCCGTTTATGTGGATATGTACGGTATGGTATACATATAAACAAAGGCTTTTATCCGAAAATTACATTCGCAAATTTTTATTTTATTCAACATCCATCTGATAAGGGAAACACAAAAAACACAACACATCATTTAACACTTGAAAACAGATTTCATCATCATATAGCTGCACGGTTTGAAAATAAAGGCCAATCTTTAAGAGTCATTTGCGTGCTGATTTCATGTGAACTAATTTGAAAATCCATTCCAAAGTAAAATATGACCTTCGTCTCGAGTTTTTTTATTTTATTTTTTTTCTTCTGAAGTAATCTCCATCTGAAAACAGAACTTCCTTCGGGTGCAAATTATGACAATTTACTCATCCGGGTCTCTTTCAGGTACAATAAATATAATAATTTCTCATACAAATCTCTGACGGTACACAGATATAAGAATTATTCATACAGATCTCTTCCAAGTAAATACATATAAAAAGCACCTATAGAAATCGTTCATTATTGTTCTTCCCAGTATTAGCATAACTATCATACCGTGTATATCCTCTAATAAGTCGATTCCATCTGCAAATTTGCACAAAGCCAGATCTGCCAGAATGCACCTGCAGATCTGGGTCTATGCAGTTTGTTAGTGGTAATAAGTATAAAAGGAAACATAGACCCTAATCTGACGGCGCATAATGCGCTGGAAGGTCGGGGTCTGTGCTGCTAACATTTTGGACGAGACTTATAAGCGAGTACAAACAGTGGTAAAAAAACTGATACGGTCCGTGTCATGCTTTTGATGTCTGACAGCGCTGTGATATCTCATAATGAAGTCACATGGTACAAGAAATATAACACTAAAAATATAACACACCTGTCCTCATGATTTACCACGGCGTAATCTAAAACTTTTCGCAGATTTTTGCAAGGGGTGGTGAAGAAAAATAAACATGTCCTCCGATGATCGAAAAAAATATATATATAAAAAGCAGTTTGTGCATTTTTGATACCTTCAATAATATAAATATAACATGCTACTGGGGAAGGGGGAGAGATGAGGGAATTACTACTATATTTTGTTATAAATGTCGATATTTGCTTTTCATGTATTATTTGCGTGCACTCTCATGTGGCGGTTAAGATTTCCAGACTGCGAAAATCTCAGAAGACAAAGTTTACACTGATAAGGTTTTTCGCCGCTGTGAATTCTCAGGTGCTTCGTCAAGGTGGAACTATCCGAGAATGCCTTTTTGCACAGATGACATCGGTAAGGACGTTCTCCAGAATGTGTGCGCATGTGTGTGGTGACAGAGGAACTCTGAGAAAATTTCCGATCACATAAGGGACACCGGAAAGGCTTTTCACCGCTGTGTGTGCGGACATGCGCAGTGAGATTCGCCGCTTGGGAGAAAGATTTGTGACAGGTGGAACATTTGTATGGCTTCTCTCCGCTGTGTGTCCGCAGGTGTGTCTTGAGGGTACTTGGCCTGGCATAAGTTTTGCCGCATATTCTACAAAGATTGATTTTACCGTTGTCCAAGCAGTGAGCACCCGAATGCATTTTATCCTCGATAAATTTCGATCTTTTATAATGGTTGACATTGTAGGTACTCGTCGTTTCCTTCTTGTCGCTTCTCTTGTAGATAATGTTCCTTGCATCCACCATGGCTGACCTGTAGTCCGAGGAAAGGCTGTAGGACTGTGGGTAATGGTGCGGCTGCGCAGGGTAGGGGCTGTAGTGGGTCTGAAACGAGGCCAAGTGACCGGGAGGAGGACTGTGATGATGATAATCAGCATAATGATGCTGGGGTTGGCTACCACCCCACTGTTGGACTGGACTGTAGTTGTACTGGTTATTGACAAAATTGGGAGGGACCACGTTCATACTCATTGAGACATTAACACTCATGGCGGGAAACATTCCCTGCTGCTGTGGATGTCCGTTGTGCTGAATTGGATCTCCGTGAATTTGCGTGTGAAGTGAGGGATACTGTGAAGAACCGCCAGATTGGTAGCTCATTGGGTGCATCTGAGAGCTGTGGTTGACAGCGTATGTCAGCGGTGGCGGTGGCGGTGGACTTTGGCAGCCCATGTTTCCCGAGGGCATGTGACCCAGGTGCATCGTCGTGGATATAGGAGAGAGCTGCCCGCTCATGTGTGGATGGACTACCGCGTGCTTTAGCGATAGGAGTGCGTCGGCAACTTCCTGAGGGGACTTTTCCTTGAAAAACGGTATCTCTCTGCAGTAAAGAAATATATATATATATATATATATATATATATATATATATATATATATATATATATATATATATATATATATATATATATATATATATATATAGAGTTAGTTAGTTAGTTAGTTAGTTAGTTACGATTCTGTGGTTTTAAATTAAGTAACAGAAATAGCAAAACCAACATGTTTAGTAAAATTCAACAAATAATTTATTTCCCAAGAATAAAAGTGAAAATTTAAGAGGAACTTACAGTATTTTGATTTCCCACCGTGTCTCACAGTGGATAAATTGCCTACAAGTGTATTTTGGAAGTCCTGTAACTATTCTTGCCGCTTCAACTGTAGTTTTTAAACGAACATCATTACAGACTACACTGGCGCTTCTAAGAGGGGGCATAGTTATTATCACATGTGCCTGCTAAGTTTGTATTGAAGTGTTCTAAGATTGGATATTCGAGATGATTCACTATGAATAAAATGTAAAAGACTCTATTTTCTATATACATAATGGACGACATCCATGAGGTGGTATTTTAATAAATAATTAAATAAGGCAGGTGCACAAGATGTTTATTTAATGCATGTGAATTCCGATTTTAAGAAAAATTAAACCAAACTGTACAACATGAGTTAAATGTACAGGTACGCGTCAAATATAAACGCTATGGTCACATGTAGTTGGGTTAATTACTGGGTGTCCAATTTCCACAAATTTTCTCACTTGTTATTTTTATTTTGATTCTTGTAAAAGTAAATTAAACACAATAGGGATGAATAAGTAGATTATTATGTACCCTTTGAGACCGCTCCGGTGGCCTAGTAGTTAGAACGTCCGCCTTGGATGCGGGAGTTCGCGGGTTCGAAACCCGGCCGAGTCATAGCAACGACTTATAAAAATGGTAATAACAGCTGCCTTGCTAGACGCTCAGCATTAAGAGGTTAGTGTTAGGACTGGTCGGCCTGGTGTCAGGATAATGTGACAGAGTGGGACATCATGCAACATATATGCGGCATCATGTCCCAGTGCTAAACACAACTATAAACTGCCACACTGCAGACATCGTAGCGACATGACTGAAAACTTGTTAAAGCTACGTTAAAAATCCAAATCATACACACATGTACCTTTGATACTTATAGATAATGATTCGCTTTGAAACTTACAATCAATGTTTTCTTCTTTTGTTGTGATTCAGCACCAAAACTCATAGAAGAAATAACTACATAATTCCTACATTCGCAAATTTTATACCTCCATGTCCTAACATATGTATATAATACAGATAGGTGGCGAAGATATGATTAAAAACACTAGCCATATATACTTTTTATATCACGCATTTTTACTCAAAAAAAAACAAACAAGGGGTGGGGTGGGGGTAAAAATCACTTCTAGGCAATATTGTTGGAAAGTTGTCAGAACACAAGCTGAGTCATGCCTCTTTCATTATTATTTATAGAAATGCACTTTCCTGCTGAATTAAAGTCTGGTATAATCATCTAACAGTTACCATTGATTTAATCAAAGTTTGAACTTATAAAAATGTTTAGATTGTTTGTTTTTTTTCTTCCATTATTCATCAATAAGAAAGTTCCTACTTTATCAACATTTGCAAACAATATAAAAATATCTTACCAAAGCATAAAGCTGGGCTTTTATTTAGTATTTATAATGATTTTTATTTGATATCGATCCCTGAATCTTAAGTACAGTAGTCAATTTTCCTCTACGACTTTCATTCTTCTGATTCCTTATCTTCTTCATTGGACACGCTACCGTGTTGTGTCGTTGGGCAAGGCACTTTACTCCAACGGTACTAAATTACATACTTCTGTTGCTGTGCCGTAACATATCAAACCACAGCAACTCTTCGTATACAGTTTCGTCTTTTGCATTGGGTTCGATTTCTAAAGAAAACAGAATTTCCCAGGTTTTCCTCACTGGTTAGTGTTAAAACAACTTTTCATTCCTTTTATGTTGGTTGATGACTGTTGGGTGTAATTTGGGTTATAGAATATACAACATGGCCTTACTTCATATATGCACCTATTTAAAAAAAAATAGCTTTGCTTGATCATTGTTACTTTCTGGTAAATTGTAAAATAAAAAAGAACCGATAATTATTTTTTAATACTTTTTAAGTATTTTGAAATTCATTCATTGCATTTTCAAAAGATGGCATTGTTTAGTCTGGCAAAATGTTTACCCTAGTATCTTAGTCTAATTCAGGCTGATTTTTCCAGCACATGGGAGTAGTCATATTGGTTAGCTGTGTGCTTAGATCATGTACAGTTCCACAGGTAGAATATCCAACGAAATTTCAGCCGCACTTCTTGAAAGTAACATATAGGTATGCAATATTCTCTTCATTGTGCATGTTTCAAATGCAAACAACTTCACCGTACACTTTACACCTGTCACTGTCTCAGAAGTACGTATTATCTATAGAGCGCCCCCATTTTAAAGTAATCGGCATCATTATAAACATTATTTTAAAAAATGAATATGCTTAAAGTATAATGAGTGCTTATAAGTAATGCTGTGTCAGCAATATTCAAGGAATTTATCGATACGTTTGACGCAATGAGAATTAATGTTGTATGTTAAATATTTGCTGAATGAGGTGATGTGTGTGAAAAATATTTTATATAGAATATTAAAATCTATGCAAGTTTATCCTATAATCTATCAAAGGCTTCATATTTTCATAATGTATGTATTATAGTTTAACTAATCCATGTGAAAATTATAAATTCGTTCACGGTTTACTTCTATGTAGACTAAGCTAATGTTAAAATTTTCTGTCTAATATGCACTTCTTATTTCATTAACTATAAATCATTATGGAATAAACTGTGGTAAACCCATCTTTTATCTTTCTTGTAGGATAGCCTCACTGTTAAAAAGAACCCATATACACACACAAAATATAAAACAAAACCGTGTCCCTCTATAAAACTAACCCACTAGAATCTCCAAGAATAATTTTGTTTCTGGTGTGCATCTTCTCTTTTAATTTTTGCGTATTGAAACCATCTCAAATATTCTTGCGAAATTCCAACATACCAAATTTGGCATGAAAAGTATTAAATATTTTCTTATATTTTTCACCTAATATGTTTATAAGATTTTAGCATAACCTGCTATTAGGAATGAAGATTAGTGAACTTGCTTTGAAGATATACCACATGCAATATTTTATTAAATGTCTTTCATACTCAGATACATACAACAAACGTTGTGCTAATGGAAGGATACACGGACGTATGGCGGGCACCAGACCTTCGACCAGTGGAGTTAACGCACAAAATGCACACTTTCACAGAAACCTCGTGCCAGTCACAAGAGTAACTAAGAAAATAAAATGTCGCGCTTCTTCAGTTTGTTTGTTTGTTTATTTTTATAAAGTTTCTAGGAGTGTAAAACTATTTGCGAAATTTTACAAAACTATGAAATGATTGCTATAGGTTCAAGTAAATGAATAATATATTTTTGACCCATAGAAAGAAGAATGTATCTGTCATGGTGTATGTTAGAGCAGTAGTCGAACAAGATCTTCATGTTTTGAAGACAAAAATTTTCAGAAACATATAAAACATGTACGTCTCAAAATTGGCATAGAATGACATGTCCAACGACTACATACAGTTAATGAGAAAGGCTGGCATATCGATTAACTACACAAAGTAAATAAGATACACTGACATATCCCCTGACCACACCATACAAACGAGAACACGCTGAAATATCCCCTGACCATATCAAGCAAATGAGAATTCATTGACATTTCCCCTGACGAAACACTGACATATCTTTTGACGACACAAGTAAATGAGATGTACTGATACATCCCTTGACTACACCAAGTCAATGAGATACACTGACATATCCCTTGACTGCACCAAGTAAATACGATGCACTTACATATCCCTTGACTACACCAAGGAAATGAGATGCAATGACATATCCATTGGCTACATCAGGACCGAATCGGGGAGGATGGTTCCCGGGTTTCGGGACCCCGCCCCGGCTAAAAAAAAAAAAAACCTGCCACGGCTAAAAGCAAAATAAAAAAAAAAACAACAAAAAAACAAAAGAAAATAAAACATACACACACTATCGTAGTCACTTGTCACTTGAAATTTGACCGTCATTATATTCTTGTGCACGTTCATTGGGTATTATGCACACTTGGAGTAAATAGACACATAGACTTTTACTGGGGTGCTCTTTCCAGGAATGTCAGGGCTCTTTTGAATTTTTTCCCCTTCCCCCAGCACTTGACCTGATCCGGCCCTGTATACCAAGTAAATGAGATGTACTGACAGATCCCTTGACTACACGATATCCGTGAGATACATTGACATCTCCCTTGACTACAGAAGTAAATGAGATGCACTGACATATCCCTTGCCTACACGAAGTCAACGAGATGCACTGCCATATCACCTGACTATACCAAAGTAACTGAGATGCGCTGACATATCCCTTGACCACGCGAAGTCAATGAGATACGCTGACATATCCCTTGCCTACACGAGGTCAAAGAGATAGTGACATATCCCTTGATTACACCAAGTAAATTAGGCCAATGTTAAATAAATAACTAAATTCTTACAAGAACGCATGAAAAGGAATGTACATAAAATTTGAAATATACTAATTTCGACCAGTATTGTTCAAATCTTATCATCGTCGAATCAAAAATATCTCGAAACATTTCATATCTCACAGTGTCATGCCTCTGCGTGAAAGAAATACATGTATAAGCAAACGGAAACAAATGTCAGTTTTCCCTACGGAAGACCACTTTAAATAACTGAATTTGTTATTTCCTATGTAAAATATCAGGTATAATGTAACACTGAAGTCGAAAAGATGATCATGATGTCAACGACAACAACAACAACAACAACAACAACAACAATAATAATAATAATAATAATAATAATAATAATTAACATGATTATTTATGTCGTCAATTGTAAAGACCAACTAAAAGTTAGCTGAACAAGAAAATATGACGTATTTTCTTTATTGTTGTTGTTGAGATTGAATAGAACGTTCTAGGGCATTATAATTTTTTTTTAAAAAGATGGAAAAATTCGTTAAATTCTGATGTAATTCGTGAAATATCTATTTGTAAAAATTGCAATTTTGAATACAACTCACCATCTATGGGTCCCCAAAACTCAGAGTTAGTGCAGACACGGGTATAGCTATTTTGCCCAGTTTCGCTTAATTTTTCTTATCCATTTTGTTTAAACATATACACTGGGTAAGACCGTATATCTAAGAAGTAATAGTTATAAAGGGAATGTCACATTTTGTTACCTTCGTGTCTCTTTTCAATGATGTCCACAAATGCTTGATCGAAGGGACCTATCATTTGAATGGGACAATAAGCCCTTACTTGTTATATTTTATCCGCCTCTATTTTCTTTGCACCTACTTGACCACGATTTAGGATCACTGCCTAAACTTGATGGTCCGTGAAGTAGTGGACAGTCAACAGTGTATCCCATGATGAGTTAGACATGTTTAATATCAAACATTTAACAGCCGCTTCAACGAATTAAGGTAGAGTTTTGACGCTGATTAGTGTTTGCAAGGTGGAAACCCGAACCAATCAAACGGATAAAAGTTGTTAATAGTGCTAAGACAAATTTCGAAATGGTGCTTGTTCCTTTCGTACTTTATTTAGTGGTGTTGAACAAATAATTGCAGGTGTATTTTTATTTATTGAAACATTGTACAATTAAAATTCTTATTTTTAAAAAATGTCTCTTTCCAAGTTTATTGAATTTACCTTTGTTCTGAGTTTATCTTAATCTCTGAATAATCCTAAAGATGTAACAATAGTTACTAGATTTCGAGTTTTCCTACCATTATTTATGCACTGACGCTGTCAATACTGATTACGGATATGATGTGTTATGTGCCAGTCATGATGAAGAAACTGGAAATCTACATATTGTGATATGGTTAACATTGATGGATATGAGTTCAAATTTAATTAAAATTTGATTGTGAAAAAAGCACTCTAGTATATACTCTGCAAATCAAACAAGTACAAAGCCTGAGTGAATGAAAAATAAATTATTTTAATACGTTCTTTCATATATATATATATATATATATATATATATATATATAGAGAGAGAGAGAGAGAGAGAGAGAGAGAGAGAGAGAGGGAGAGAGAGAGAGTATGTGTGCGTGTGTACAGATGTGCATATATGCGTGTGTGTTCAGTCCCTCTGTTACAGTTTATATACCGTAATCAGATAACTCGTAGCTCTTATTTCAAGATTTCCATGAAATATTCTCTTCGGCCACTGTTACGATACCTTTATCCGAATAGGAAGAGCAAGAAGGAGATCGAAATGTAGTGTTTATTTCATTTCCCTAATCAGACAATAAACAAGAGGTTCCACGCCTACCGTGGTTCTGTAGTTAATCATCGAGAATTGGATTCCGTGTTTATTTTATATTTCCAAGAAGATATTTATGTTGCTGCCAAAGTCTTCGTGTTATGGTAGTATTTTATCAAATTCGTTTGGTAACTTTCGTAAAGTGATAGTTCATGTAAAATACTGCATGTATGCTTGACGAGAGCAAAGAGCACAGTACTCCCTCGTTATTACATTATATCGCGTTGTAATGAGTATGTCTTATAATGTGGTACGCTAATCATCAAGAATTGCAATCCGTATTTATTTTTATTTCCAAGAAGATATTTATGTTGCTGCCGAAGTCATCGTGTTATACTAGTATTTCATTAAATTCGTTTCATAACTTTCAAATAGCAATAGTTCGTGTAAAAGACTGCATGTATGCTTGACGAGAGCAGCGAGCACAGCACTGCCTCGTTATTACATTATATCGCGTTATAGTGAGTATGCCTTATAATGAGGTACACTATGAGGTACCACGTAGTGAAATGGGATAAATAAAAAAATGCTTGTCTTATAATTGGAATTGCGTTATAATGAAGGGCATTATAGTGGGGAGTAATATACAGTGTGTGTGTGTGTGTGTGTGTGTGTGTGTGTGTGAGAGAGAGAGAGAGAGAGAGAGAGAGAGAGAGAGAGAGAGAGAGATATGGATTTTTTAACGTAGCTGTAACAATTTTTCAGTCATATCGCTACGATGTCTAGAGTGTGGCAGTTTATAGTGGTGTCAAGTACTGGGGCATCATGCCGCAGACATGTAGCATGATGTCCCACCTAGTCACATTATCCTGACACCAGGTCGACCAGTCCTAACACTAATCTCTTAATGCTGAGCGTCTAGCGAGGCAGCTGTTAGTACCATTTTTATTAGTCTTTGGTATGACTCGGCCAGGGTTCGAACCAGCGGACGCTCTAACCACAAGGCCTTCGGAGCGGTCAGTAATGTTCAGAGTACGGGCCAAATGAATTCATTTGATGAATGTTTAATAATCTTTTTTTCTTCACGTAAAGGATTTAAATATCGGAAAGCAATGACAGCATTTTTCTAAGAATCAAAGTTTGGTTTGGAGTTGAAAACATTATCGAACGACTAAATCATTGAATTATAATACAAAAGAAAAGATATGCAGTAGTAGTAGTAGCAGCAGTTGTAGTAGTAATAGTAGTAGCAGTCAACAAAAGAAGATGGGCATTGACTTCGAAAACGATAACAATGACGGTGATGACGAAGACGGGGATACTTACTTGTAGGGTGGAGAGCAAGGGGAGAATGTAAACACTCCAGACATCCCCTCTAGCTCATATCCGTTAAACGGATATGGAGTGTTAATACTCAGTTCCAAGGAAGTCTTCGTGTGCTCGGCTTTTCCCGGACTCGCTCGCCAAAGATCGGAATATCCGGGACTCTGAACTCCAGGAGAACCTTCTGATATCTAGGAGATAATATTTAATAACAAACGCTGTAATACCAGAACCTGGAATTGTGAAGATCTAGAGAAAAAGATATTGTCACAAAGATAATGTTTTAGGGCAAGGACAGAATTTTACTTCCATTAATCTTCGGAAGAATATCATGCTTGATAAATTAGAATAGCAAGCGAAATAAATAGGACACATGACGGCTTTATCGTTTTCATGAAAATGAACTATATGATTTGCCTGCGCCGAATAAATCATAAAATTATTTCATATCTAGTAGTTTATATTTTATATCTAATGGTTTATAGTTTTTCAAAGAACTGGTGTAGATTTTAAAATGCAGTCTACATTGCATTTTATATATCCTATATTCATATTAACATTTTACATGATAGATCTATCTATTTTACTGTCATTTAAATACATATACATATTAAATCACAACAAATAAACCAACAATAACAACAACAACAATAACAACAAAACAACCAAAAACCAAACATTTCGAAACATGACATTTTAATAAGGAACAATATCGAAGTAGAAATGAAAACAATTTTTATATTGTATTTCTTCAAAAGATGTAATACATAATCTAACATAACTGACCCTTTTCAGCTGATAACTGGCAGATCGCAATGTGGGTGGGATAACAGGTTTTGTTAGCTCACTCGCCAACAATTGTGTTGGCTGCTGTTGTTTTGACTGCACTTTTAACACATTCTAGACTGTGTCATGCCAAGGAAAAAAGGGAGTCATGTAACTTTCCCAAGGACACAGAGAGGAATACAATTCGGTCTATCCTTGCCTCCACCAATTACCGATAAAACAAAGTGAATTTATGGTATGGCGCTCCGTCCGTTGTTCACAATGTGTCCACCGTCGTCCATCAACAATGGCTACTTTCAGCTTCTTGAAAACCACAGAATCAGTTTCAAACAGACTATGCAGAGAGCACGACAGCCTTTAACTTTTGTTACAATAATTTTAATCCGCCATAAAATGGAAACCGTTACTAAAAACTTGTAAAAACAAACAGGTTAAAAAAACAATGCTAAACAGAATATAACAAAATTTGACAGACCGCTTCAATTTTATGTGAATGATGCCAATCCGCCATCAAATACGAGAACCTTTATATGGCTTCTTCACTAATGCTGCTCAACAAACGTTCACCAAATCTGACAGAAAACATCTACACATGAGGACCGTTAAAACTGGTACAGATACTGTAGGTCCTCATCAAATATGGCTGTCTTTATTGAAAATAAAAATCTTCAAATGATTTTAATTAGAAAGGTACAGCTGTGATTTTATCAGTTTTGATAAAAGCATTATGTCATAAAGGCATTTCAGTATGTATACCAATTATGCCAATCTGCCCAAAAAGTATGACCTCCGTTACCAAAGAAAACCAGAAAATCCTTCAACTAACTTCTTCTCAAAATTCGCTCAAGAGAATTTCAGCAACTCTAGCAGACGGCAAAAAGGCTTTTAAAATTGATGCAGTTATATTTGGCTGTTATTATTAAAACAGAAATACTCTTAAATGTTGTGCTTTAAAACGAAACCTAACCAACAGAAGCTGATCTCCAAATTTCAAAGAACCATCCTGACTTAAACTCTTTTATGCTTGCGCAAATTATTCTGATTTGCCATCCAATATGGCTGAGATTACTAAATTTACAAAATATAAAGAAAACCTTTCAATCTGGGAAAATATGATTCTATCCCAGATTTGGTTGCCACTTGAGGCTCTTGTTCTATTTTCTTTTCTTATTTTCCCTTGAATCTATCATGTAGTGCACAATACTTTAGGTATCACCAAGTCGAAATTAGCCGAGACAGATGTGATAGAGGATAACTAAGACAGTTCTGGGGATCAATCTTTCCTATGAAATGAAAAATTTACGATGCCGCCAAAACGACGACATAAATGACCAAGACAAAATATTGTACAGATTTAAATAATGTGAAAAGTTAGAAGTTGTTTTCTTTTTTTCTTTTTTTTTAATGTTTGCATTTATTTCACGTGACAAAGCAAATATGGTGTTAGATGTGCTGATACCGTGTCTGAAGATTATTTAATTATGACTTGTATAGGAACACATTTTAGTATAATAAAAAAACTTTTTCATTACATGTTTTACAATTTTCTGCATCGCAAATTAATTTTTAATTCTTGCTTTCATTGATATTTATTCCACCACAAATGTTTAAAACGTTTAAATATGATGTAAACATTTATAGTAGATAGTACAGGAAATTGAAAAGATCATGAAAACAAGTACATATATTATCTACAAGATATCTTTCTTTGAATACGGACGCCAGAAACGATCTCGCATAATTCTTGGGATTTTTTTATGTTCACCACATGATGAAACGTGCATTTAGATTGTATTACATATAAGCTGCTAATTCTTAAACTGACCTGACACGGAAGCGAAAAACAAAGTTTGTCATCAGTGTATATACAAGCTGACTTTAAAAAAGTTTGTACTCAGTGTACACACAAGCTGACATAACAACAGAAAGTTTGTACTCCATGTACATACAAGCTGACACAAACACAAAAGTTTGTACTCAATGTACATACAAGCGGACATAAAACACAAAAGTTAGTGTTCAATGTACACACAAAGCTGATATAAAAACACAAAAGTTTGTACTCATTGTACATACAAGCGGACAAAGATACAAAGCTTGTATTCAATGTACATAGAAGAAGACAAAAAACACAAACGTTTGTACTCAGTGTAAATGCAAGTTGAAAAAAATATCCTACACATAATAATGTTGAAATAATTTAAGACTGCATATTTTTTAAAATCCTCTTTATAATTTTACAGGATTTAAAGTTGAATTATCGTAATAGTTATCGTAGTTATCGTAATAATGGTAAGTTTTCTACAACTCCGTTTCACCAAAATCTTGCTTGCTTTCCTGTATCTATCGTGCTTTTTAAAATTTTGAATTCTCTTATTTAAAACTGCGATATCAGTTACCAACCTACCTACCTACATACCTACCTACATACATACATACATATGTACGTACGTACGTAAATTAGTCTACATTTTGTAGGGAGAGACGCATTGTCAAATAACCGTTTAAATATTATCTTTTTAATTATGGAGTACTAACTATCATGGAGTGATGCTCTATAAACGTGCATGTATTCTGATAACAGTATAGAAAATATGGGTGTAAAGAATCTTGGGAAATGGTGTACCGGTATATAGAATTTGTGAAGACAAAATTTTAGAATGCTTCCTATACCAAGATCTTAAAATATAATACATTTTAGGTTCAAAATTATGAATAAAGAAAGAAAAAGAGAAGATCGTTTGATGTGATTTAAAACATGCGTAATGAAGTCTCTTCCCAACTGATTTTAATAGGACTTATCGTAACATTTCTTATGTGATGATGCGGGGCTTAACAAATAA
>JAECUM010064332.1:0-21059 GCA_016617855.1 Megalonaias nervosa | reverse complement strand
GCTGAACAAGGATAAGTATGAGCAACATCTCATTATGAATATTTGCATTGAACATTGTATTTAAGTACATGTAATACTATATTTTCAAGTACAAGACTGGTTTTTGTTGTGTAAATGTACTTTTTAAATGCAGTGTATTCATGCTTAAAAATGTATGTTTGGATGAAGAGATCTGTTTTGGTTCTGGTCCATATGACTTCAAAAGATTGTAATTAATTTTCACTGATATTACAGTATAGTTGCGGAATGTTAGCAATAATGCTAGCACATACACAAGAAAAATTTTGTTTTTATTTTCTAAAACTTCACTATAAAATAGCTGTCAAAAAGATTTATAAATTATTTTAGTTTGAAACAACCCCTAAAACATGTACATGAGAGCACATGTACAAGTGCCTTCACACCATAATGTTCAACCTAATTTCATTTCTGCCAATACTGCATTATCATAACTATTCAAATACAACACAGTGAAGCATAAATGTCAATATATGAATGAACTAGAGTGTACGCTTTTAGACAGAAGTATTTTCTTAATATAACCACTGACTTTTATTTTCTGTTACAACAATCCATTGATAAGATTGCATTTTATGGTTTCAATACTTGACCATGTACCTGTAGTAACATTGTGTATCAACTTATCAACCAGAATATAATATTGGTACTTCCTACACACACCGACGTCCACCATTATCAATGAGAGGTTGGCATAAAATTTCAAGATCATTTTATAATATAACAATCCAAACAGTTAATAATGTTAACAATCAATGCAGGCATTTAAAATCATACAATCCATTAGTTTCTGATATGTATGGCTACAATACATAAACATTTTACTAAAAACTTCACATTTAAATAGTGTATCTCCAAATTAATTCATCACAGGCCATATCAACTGAATCTATGTACTCCTGGTAAACATTTTATCATAAACCTGACATTTACAATTCATCACAAATCTCACATTTACATGGGTGATCTCACATTTACATGAGTGATTTCATATTTACATGGGTGATCTCTGGCATGTGTCATTGTCTACTTCTTTAAACAATTACATTACATAAATATTTGATCACAAACTTCACATTTCAGTGGTTTATCTCCTGAATTTTACATCACGTGCCTCTTCACCTGACTACCCTAGCAAAGATTTTATCACAAAATTGACATTTTAATGGCTTATCTTTGGGTTGTATCCTCAATGCCGTAAATACGCAATTATCACAAACTTCACATTTGAATGTGGCTCTTCAAATGACTACTCCTGGTAAATATTTTACTGAAAATTTAACATTTAAATGGTTTATCTCCAGTATGTTTTCTCACGTGCCTCTTAAAATCATTGCACTGCATATACATGTAGTTACAAACTTCACATTTGAAATATTGAATCACAACATAACAATTAATAATTTCTTCTCAAGTATGTACCTTCATGTGTTTCTTCAAGTAACTACTACAGGCAAACATTTTACCACAAACTTGACATTTAAATGGTTTATTTCCAGTATGCAACATTGTGTGCTGCTGCAAATCAGTGCTGCGCCTCGACATGTAATTACAAACTCTACATTTGAATGGTTTGTCTTCTCTATGAGTGATCATGTGGCTCTTCAACTGAAAACTCAAAATAAACGTTTTATTACAAACTTCACATTTGAATGGTTTATCTTTGGTATGCATCCACTTGTGTATTTTCAAACTATTGCTGGTCCTAAACAATTTGTCACAAACTTCACATTTGAATGGTTTCTCTCCAGAATGTACCATCGTGTGGCTCTTCAACTGACAACTACTGATAAACATTTTATCACAAACTTGACATTTAAACGGTTTCTGTCCAGTATGTAACATCATGTGCCTCTTCAAACCACATCTAAGCCTTGACATGTATTTACAAATTGCACATTTGAATAGTTTATCTCCAGTATGTTGCATCATGTGGGTCTTCAACTGAAGGCTTGAAGTAAACATTTTATTACAAACTTGACATTTTAATGGTTTGTCTCTGGTATGCATCCTCTTGTGGATTGTCAAATTACTGCTGTTCATAAACATTTCATCACAAACTTTGTCTCCAGCATGTAATCTCAAGTGGCTTTTAAAAACATTACTGTGCCTAGACATGTAATTACAAACTTTACATTTGAATGGCTTGTCTCTATGTACCATTTTGTGGCTCTTCAACTCACTACCAGAAGTAAACATTTTATGACAAACTTTACATTTATATTGTCTATTCCCACTATGTGTCCTCCTGTTGTGCATTTTCAAGTCACTGATTCGCCTAGACATGTAAGTACAAATTTCACATTTGAAAAGGTTCTCTCCAGTATGTATTAACATGTGCATTTTCAAGGCGCTATATAGTGGAAACAATGCATCACAAATTTCACATTTGAATGACTTATTTCTATTATGTATCATTTTGTGACTCTTCAAGTAACTACTCTTGGCAAAAGTTTTATCACAGGCTTCACATTTGAATGGTTTATCTCCTGTATGTATTATCATATGTCTTTTAAAATCAGAACTGCGTGTCGACATGTAATTGCAAACTTCACATTTGAATGGTTCTCCTGCATGTATCATTATATGGCTCTTCAACTGACTATTCCAAGTAAACGTTTTCTCACAAACTTTACATTTTAACGGTTTATCTTTGCTATGAACCCTTTTTTTGTGTATCTTCAAATAGCTACTGGTCCTAAAAAAATTGTCACAAACGTCACATTTGAATGGTTTAGAATCAGTATGTACATTCGTGTGACTCTTCAACTGACTACCCCTGGCAAACATTTTATTACAAACTTGACATTTGAATGGTTTATCTCCAGTATGTATCCTCATGTGTGTCTTCAATTCACTGCTGCTTCTACACTTGCAATTACAAACTTTACATTTGAATGATTTTTCTCCTGTATGTATCATCATGTGCATCTTCAAATGACAAAGTTGTCCAAACATTTTATTACAAATTTCACATTTGTATGACTTACTTCCAGTATGTTTCATCGTGTGGCTCTCCATTGTCTTCAAATTGCTATACAGACACTTGATTCATGGAACGTTACAGACACCATGAAGTGATTCCTATGTGTCCCTATTTAAAATTATACAGCTATGAAACTGTTAAGCGCCACTACCATATATGTCTCGGTAATTTGATATCTGTGGGAGCTCGAGGTCTAACTATAAACTGTATATTTACATCAAACAGACTAGGGAGGCAGGCACAGGATGTACCGTACATATATATATATATATATATATATATATATATATATATATATATATATATATATATACCATTACATCTCCCTCTCTTTAAAACAGACCAAATTCTAGTAATGTTTGTGTATCATTTAAAAATGTATATTTTCTTACATGAAAATTCGAACATGGCCTGATAATGAATTACAATGTACAGATCAAACTAAACTTACATTCTAAAACAAGATGATCTAAAATAATTTAAAGAACTTAAAATTAACATTTATCCAGAATAGAACGAATAAAACTATTTACTATTATAGATATGAAAGCCAATCTGAATTTCAATATTTTGTCGTTTGTTTTAAGCAGTACCAAACTTCAGTACTATAATCAAATTGTTGAGATAGTTTAAATGCCCCGGATCTTTTACAAGGTTCCATCAGCCTTTTTGGTTTCTGAATAATTCTTCCACTTTGGGTTCTGCGTTTTAAATCCATTTCATTGCGAAACACTGGTAAATCTGATACATTCAATTCATCTTCTACTTCTTAATTGTTTGATGATTCATATTGGTCATCAATTTCCTCAGCATCTGAGATTTTCTTTGGCGATAACAATAGGTCTTTCCGTTTTCTTCGTTATTCACCTCGTCTTGTATTGACTAAGTAAGACCTTGATGCGACAATAATAACAGTGCCTTGACCAGTACATTGAATACTGTTGCGAATTCTAAAGGTCTCGTCTGAACAGCCGTTTCAATGGTTTCACAGCTGACAGATCAGGGTAGAACGTTTCATTCTCCTTTTTCTCTTGCAACTGACAGCATTTTTCAACGTGCTTTTGCGAAAGTACTTGCGTCTGCTGACATTCTGATTTTGATTTGCATGAAATTGTGGCCGAGATTTAAATCTGTGGATTCAGTTTTGAAATGAACTTTAGACGAGAATTTCGGTGGAATTGTAGATTCGGTTTTGATAGTGGCTTCTCCTAAAGGAAGACAAACACGAAAGACCGGAAGGTCAAGGAGACAGAAAAGGAAAGATTTTGATTGAAACCAGAAACAAATAAGGACAGATAAAAGTTTCATACTCGTGTATATCTTGTTGAGAACTTTTTATTATGTAATTATTTTAATTTATGTCAATGAAGGATCAGAGTAAATTCAGTACTTTGGTAATGCGGATCTGTTTGATTTCAATGGATCTAAAGCATTTGTTTTAGATGTTTTGCAAAATGTTGTATTTAAACCATAGAAATGTTTACCGAGCCATTGAATGCTAACACAATATACTAGTTGACAGAACTCTAATTGCCAGGGCGATGCTAGCACTTGTAAAATCCATGAAATAAGGTAATTGTATAGAGCTGTACGCAATACGTCCAAACAATGACTATTCAACCTTACTTACCGGTCATTTCTAATTTTGTTCGAAAACTAAAGTTTTCTCTTATGGGGGAAGGTGTTGCCGACATATTAATGCCTAAAAGTTCCCTCCAAGTTATTGTATAAATATTGATTATCACGAAGACAAGAGACATGAATGTGTGTAATAGTTTCAGTTTTAAAGGACTTTAAGCGGTCACATATGGTAATGTTAGAAACAAATTCTACATAGTTCATATATCGCATCCTGACTATCTGGCTGACCCATAGGACTTGCGTTTGTGTTTCTCATTACTATAAAGGCAAGAATGTAGAATGTTAATGAACCCTGACTTTGTCTCTGTTCTGCTCTATATTGTATATTTGATAACCTATCGCCCTGGTGTTAAAAAATTTACCAAGCTCTTCTGTGTAAGGGGCAGTCGTCTTAAGCCCTAGCTTGAGTGAACATTAAAGAACTTTCAAGGTATACTGGTTATTTCACTGTGTGGTTAAAAGGAACCCCTAACATCCTTCAAAGCTGGACATTATTTGGTTGTTCCACTGTAGTAATTATTTTCATTCTTATTACTGTGGCCTCAGCTGCTCTGCATATTTCAAGTGATAAATCTTTTTTTTTCTTAGCTGTCTTGCGCTTGTGTGATGATCATTTATTCCTTTAATAAATATATTGTGCATTAATCCGTCTTTCAAGTTACTAAGTCCACAATCTTTTTGCTAGGATTCTTCAATCCATTATAAAATAATAGACATTCCTCAATTTTGTTAAATCTACCATTGAAAACATGTCCCTCAGAGGTCTCATGTTTCCATGAGGAACAATATTCATAAAATTTCAGTATCAGATGTTCAGTTTTTGTCTTTCCCCTCCTCTTCAAATGAAAATGTGTTGAATTGTTTTACTTCAGCATCTCCATGTTATTCTAGAAATGTAACACATTGCAGTTTCTCACTTTTTGGCGTCATTTCAGTAGCACACATACACAATTGATATTGTTGTAGCCAGAGTCTCCAGTGTCAGCAACATTATCTTCTATTAATAAAGCCTTTGGTGCTGGAATCTGTTCCATTCTATATTATGCACTATAGTGCTAAGAGTTTTAAAGTTCTGACACCATGCATTGATTTGATTAAGTCAGCTGTATAGGCTGTAGACTTTAATAACTGACGATTACATTAGATGCGCGTTTAGTTGATGAAACCGGCTACTAAGCTCCCTGGTTTGTAAAGTGGCATTATATTATAAATTTCGGTAATATGATATATGTGGGAGCTCTAGCCCTAACTGTAAACTATTTTAACATTAAACAAACTAGGGTGAGGCAGGAGTAAGATATACCGTGCGTGTGTGTGTGTGTGTGTGTGTGTGTGTATATATATATATATATATATATATATATATATATATATATATATATATATACTCACCAATTAGTTGTTAATTAATAAATTGCACGTGACTGACCACTGCAGGTAAACATTTTATAGCATATTTGAGGGTCAGACCTTTTACCAGGACAAACTAGAACAAGCCGGAACAAACAATATATAACACGGGAACAAAGTAGAACAAAGCGGAGCAAACACTGGAACAAAATATATATAATACCGGAACAAAAGTTAAATATAAATTCTTCAAATTTCGTTAGCTTGTTATCCGTTTTCCATTAATTTCAATTTATTTGATACTGATGTTGGTTACTGTACTCTTTTTATCTTTGATTGGTTTGGGGGTGGGGCGATTATTCAGGTACAATTACTCTTATGTACTTGAAAAACGTTAGTATCAAAATTATATTATACTGTTCATATTAGGGTATGTTTACGATAAACATTGAACTTCGTAAGCAGGGAACACGGTTGAATCAAGTTTCGGCAAGTAGCGGCTAGTAGTAGGATGGTATCAGCTGGCATATTATGGTTGCTTGTAATAGTGCTTACAAGCAGTTATTATTGTTTATAACCACACTACCCGTTATTTTGCGTATGAATAAAAACACGGTCTTATAAAATAATCAGATTTTGTTTGTTCAGCATGTCAAAATTCAAAAGAGGCAAAACAACACCAATAAATATTTAAGAATTGTACATACAACACCGAAAATTGTGAAATATGAAGCAATATATATAAAAGTTACTAAGCCAATATTGGTTTCGCATGGAAACAGAATCTTAAGTTGACATTCAATACCAATTTGTTTTATGCCTTATTTCATCGCTTGTGTCAGTGCACGTGCCTGTCAGAGTCAATTTGTTTTTCACGTTTTGACGTTCGTGCTTGGTCGTTAACTGTCCTTTTTATTGAAACAGGTTTCGTTCGTCTGCTCTTAGGTGCCACAAAATAGCAGTTGTTCCGTCGGAAGAAATCATCACCTTTTTAATCTTTGTAGATGAATTTGCGAAACTATGCATAGCGTTTACGCGTTCGTCATTTCTTTTGGTTGCCCAAACTGCTCTAGATACCAGGAAATTTATGTGACTGTCCGCTAGTCTATATTAATGGTACTTACGAGACCCCTTCGTACGCCTCTCATTCATGTCACATATAAAGCCAAGCGTCTAGATTTGCAGTCTCCTTTTTGCTTCAACATATGTTGGACAGTATCGCAATTATTGTTCGACCATAATTTTTCAATAGGTCCCACTTGACACGGTTCATTTGCCTTATATTAATTTGATCTTTGAGAATTTGATCAAAATATTTCGGAATTTATCAGAAACTTATTTAATTTAATTGTTATTTCTTCCTTCATAACGTCATAAGTGATGGTATAGTTGGTATTTGCAAGTCCGTCATCTGCAATGATCTTTTTGCGAATCATGTCTGTGCCTGTATTGCCAACTGCATCATCTACTAGTTTCTGTTTTGTACTTTGTCATAAATAACGACTGTACATAATGTAAGTGGCTGCTGGAAATGCGATTTAGTTGGACTTCACCATGGTTTCTAGTCAGATCACAAAGTCAGCCGTGTCAATGCCAATCAGTTTAACCTGAGGATGATAACAAAATTGCGCATATTTTCAAAGTCACAATTGTCGTAAATAAAAATCAGGCCAATACATCATACATCCTCGCCTGTCAGTCCTGTTCACCATCAAATGCTTATAACAAGTTACGATCACGTGCATGTGACATAGACCAAGGAACACATGTCCGGTACAGCACATATTTTAAGTCCGTCAGTTGTTTATGAGTGTACAGAAGAACATAGGGTGACTTGCCAGACCTCCTTATTATAGATCGTATAATGGGATGGTTGCTATTTACCAGGTTTTCAATTTATTAGCAATATATCGTATGTTACCAATGATATATTCTGTTATTCTTTAAAGTGTAGTACGTTTGAGAATTATCATACTGGCAAACGTTTGTTGTTCAGAAAGAGGGACATGTTCTCTTTTAATAATCGCTCCATACACTCCATTTCTGAAAATTATTATCTTCAGGCCTCTATTTGGTGAAATCATACATATATCTGGCGACCATATTGGACTTCAGATAGGCACCGTTTTCTTATATAACCAAGTAGGCATCATAGGTAGTCTTGTACTGAAAAGTTTCATATTTATAGGATGATTAGCAATAACAAAAGGTTCACGATGGCCATTGTGTGGCGGTCATATTTACCGAGAGTTACTGTGGCGGCCATATTGAGTGAATGTGGTGGACATGATGGATATCCAAGCAACACCATTTTCATTTAGGAGCAACTAGACTATGATATAAATATATGTGTATACAGTTTCATAGCAATTCTTCAAACCGTTTAAGAGGAATAACGATAGCAAACTTGCGCTAGCAGACAGACGGACGATGAATGACAGGCAAAATGACTATCACATAAGCAGTTATATTCTATCATTCATAGAGCCAAAAATCATTATTTATGTCATTACATCAAGTTTACGTTTTAGTTATCAAATAACTGAGGATGAGATCAGAGAAGATCAATGAAAGAACCAATCTATGATAATTGAAATTGAAAAAGAAAGAAAATAATGGGATTAATTAATAACGTTTGGTCTTGTGCAATAAATTTCAGTTTCAGGCAGTAGGAAACAGTACAACTTAACATCATACCTTTGACTCCGTACAATGGCTATGTAACGTTGTCCCTCCTTAGAAAGAGGGGTTGGTTAATTATATCTGGCTGTTGTTATCTAGAGGATGACTGCCCTCGATTTTATTGCCCTGTGTGAGTGGATAGATAGAACATCAACAGACAATTAAGCGAGACTACTGAGAAGAAATAATACAATACGAGCCCTCGTTAACAAGAAATATAAAATAAATTTTAATTAATTAACACATAAACTAAACTTGTCAACTTCAATTCAACAGATTTACATTAAAGAAGTTTAATAGCAGTGTTCAGTTACGGATTCGTTCATCATGGTAACGAGTGGTGAAAAGAGCACAATGTCCACGACTGATTTGCATCACCTAGCGTCGCTTTTCTCGTGTCTCCGTGTATCCAACGTCTTCCCAGCTCCACGTGTACACTATGTTCTTTCTCTGATCTTTCTACTCTGAACTCTTTATTTCATTCTGTACTCCCTATTTCGGTCTGTCCTCATCTCTTCCTGGGAGAGCTGTTTCCTTCAATGACAATATTACCACTAAATCTCTATATTTACCATCTCCCATACGTATATAAAATTCTTTCACTTTCGTTACTCAAAAGCATAACTAGCTATCCACACTGCATACATTCTTACATAAGGTGACCTTAACGATTAACGGTCCTTACAAATGACCCCTTAATGTACATCAAAGTCTGACCTAATTAGATACATCATCACCCTCGCTTCACAGGGATTGACCATAAATTAACACGCGAGCGGTGTATACAATATTAGCTTATATATCTGTATATGCTACTATATGACTCCTTACATCTAACTAATCAGTTCCACTCAATAAGACACATGCTCGATTACTATCGCATATGATTCACTAAATTCTAGCTTACAGTAATCCCTAACCTACAAGATTATTTAAGCATTACAAAATCATATTTAAATATGCAATTTTCAATAATTCACAATAAACAGTATCGTCCTAACAGACTAAGGAAATTAATTCATATAACCCTATGAAATCCTACATATCTGAAAATATTGTATCGCACGCCATCCGTCAATTCTATCAATGAACTAGTAAATGTTAAATTAAAGAAATAAATTGCATACCAACTCTAGCGTATCAACAGATTTCTATGAAGTTGAATAAACGATACATAGTATGGATCATAGTCATGTCAAACACATTTGTATAAAACATATAAACAAAATTAAAACTGCGTACCTTACTACTGTTCTTTTTCACAATAGTGCGTCCTAGCACTATAGCCTGTCTTTCCTTTCAAGACAGCGATCTGGTTCCTTTACTTGTTAACAAGGAAGCACTATTCTCTAATTTTTCCCCGGAGCCAAATTTTGTCTTCTCGCAAGAAATATTTCTGACTAAAGAATTTTGACCAAGATCGTTACTTTTAAATTCACATTACTTCCAAAGTGTACGCCTTAATTTAACTGACAAATCGTAAACAGTGGTTCCTAAATCTCCACAAGATAATCATTTCTTTCGTCACATTTTGACAGCCTAGAATCTGGGTAATACGATGCATATCAACTTCCCTTTGATAAAGATTATTTGACATGAAGTTCCTTTCATGCGGTTATGGTCGGTAACCCTAATGTACTTTCCCCAGGATACCGATACGATTTCAGGGTCAATTCTACTGAACCGCGGATGCTGGCCTTTCAAGTTTAACAGCTGAGATAGAAAAATGTCGAAGTAACCTTTCACAAAGACTTATCTGGCTTGACTATAATGAAATTTTAGTGCACAATTTATGCAACTTTAAGGTTCAATGCTTATTCAAAACTCGACACATTACAGGTTACTTTGTTCAATCATCATATTGCTTTTTTGAGAAAGAAATAACTTGTGGTCCATTCTGATTTTAATGGTTTTCTAGTTGAACTTAAAAATGCCATACGTAAGTGTTAAATATCGTATCATTTTGCATTTGGTTTGCCAAATCTATCTACACACAATACTTTGAAACAATATCAGAAACAAATTCATTTCACAATTTCGTGAATACATATCATTAAGTTTGTTGCAAATGCAATACCACGTCTTCTTCAAAGTCAGTGGAAGGAAACTCCAAGGTGGGGGTCTTCTCTGCATAACCCCTCTAATTGAGTTTAACAATGAATCAAAGAAAATGTGGTGGTGAATTACAATTGTGTTTCGAAACCTTTCTTCTGTGCATCATATGAAATCACATCTTTGGGAGTAGGCCTAATATGGTATACTTCACACGCATTCTATATCTGGCATAATCAAAGTTTGTATGGGAATTAGATTAAATAATTTTCTTTCGCACCAACACCATTTTATAACAATTTTTTACTATGATCTGAAGACCATATGCTGCCTAACTTCCTAGCAATCGAATTAGAACCAAATCGACACTGTCCGACGTGAAAATCTGACAACGACCGCTTAGGGGTCATGTTCTGGCAACCTTTGAAATAGCCAATGGAAATGCAGCTTTCAGAAATTTGAATATGAATCAAATCGTTCGGCACACAAAGATGTTCTTCAGCCATACTACTCAGTCTCCCATATGAGAAGATAAAAGACGTCGACTAATTGGTTGATAAAATTAGTGATTATGGAAACAGCATATGTCACAAGAACATGACCCCTAAGCGGTCGCTCTCAGATCTTCTCGTAGGACAGTGGAGATCTAATTTTAATCAGATTGACTTCTTAAACACCTCCAAAAACATGTCCAATCTACTAAGAGACTTAACAAAATTAGATTCCTAATTATGTACCGAAACATATCGTTAGTGTATTGAAAGAATACAGAAATATGGTGTCTTAATGTTAACTCTATTCTATATAATTATTTATTACCCTAATAGCGCGAGTCCTCAGACACTTATTACAATGGAGAAATGAGTCCTCAGATTATATCAATCTTTCATTTCCTCATCGTTAGCCTAGATCTGGCAATGCTCCATTGCACCTTTCTTGTACTTGTGCTCAAAGACAAAAGTGTGTGTGTGTGTGTGTGATTTGGATTTTTAAAGTAGCTTTAACAATTTTTCAGTCATATCGCTACGATGATTGCAGTGTGGCAGTTTATTGTGACGTCTAGCACTGGGGCATCATGCCGCAGACATGTAGCATGATGTCCCACCCAGTCACATTATCCTGACACCAGGCCGACCAGTCCTAACACTAACCTCTTAATGCTGAGTGCCAAACGAGGCAGCTGTTAGTACCATTTTTGTATGTCTTTGGTATGACTCGGCCGGGGATCGAACCCACGACCTCCCGCATCTGAGCTGGACGCTTTAACCATTAGGGCACTGGAGCGGTCAACAAATCAGTAAAAAATATATCCTTGGCAAATATATACTCACTCTATCTTATCCGACCTCAGAAAATAAGAAGATTTAAAGCGTGTACAGTTACGATTTTAAATCGGAAGTAAAAATATACATCGTCTTTTGTACTGTGTTATTCTTTTGTATGAAAAATTTCAATTTCACCAAGTCGACTGAATGTTAGATGCACAGTATAAATATGCATTGATCTTTATTTGTTGGATGACGGACACGCAGGGGACGTCGCAATGTCATTTGTAAACAGTTGTTCCATATATAGAGGTTACAATTATGTGCTATTTTTGACACGTTCCTTTAGCATTGTCATATCAAAACACTTGTTCTTTATCTAACGCATATGCTGGGGTAGATCTTACTCTGTTTACAAGATATCCCCAAAGGGAACCAAAATCGTTCTTCAAACTTATGTTAACTCACTTGGTCTTGTAATACCAGGGACAGGTTAGTCCGTCTATAATGTCGAGCACTCTTTAATTGTAAACAATACGGTAATAAATTCATCATTTGAAACCTTGTGATAAATAAGTATCTAGCTCAATCAGTTATACAGTTAGAAAAAATCTTGGTATCAAATTTACCAATGGAGAATAAATTGTGACACCTTGGTATATAATATTTGTTATTTATAGCAGTTTTCTTTAAAGTTTATTCCGAACGATTCCACTTGACCATTTGTTTGTGTAGAAGGAAAATGGTTGTCCTCAATGGTTTAATTTTTCACTACCAAAAACAAGTACATGTGACCGTAGAATCTTTTTTTAATTGGCATATGCAGAAAGTGCAATGCGACAGATTTTCTTGGTATTCATCCCTATCCGACACCCAGGCTTGTTCTAGAGATTTTCTTTCCACGAAGAAATTGCATTAAAACTACAGTTTTGAAGAATGCGTCGTATTATCTAAGTTCAAGTTTAAGTGTGGCACGAAATTGGCAATAAGATTTTTTTAAAGCTTTCATACAAAGCAAAACAAAGGACATGGTGGTTAAAGTGAGTCCTGCATTTTATTAAATGTAGCCTGCCTTAGATGGTATACATCGTAGAATAAAACTCACTGACAACTAACAGACGGTCTGTTTCAAAGTAGGTTTGTTATCTTGTCATCGAAGATAAAGACTATAAACAGATGTCAAGAATAAGTCTGTTTGTAATCTGCAGACTGGAAATGCCAACAGTAAATCAACACACATTAAAGGGTACACCTAGCACTGGCAACTCTTCAAAAAATAGAAAGACTATCACGTTTATATATATGTAGATACTGTGTCGTACCATAGGCTGCATATCGCAGTCGTATCCAGGTGCACCCGCACATAGGGGCAAGGTGGGTGGATACCTGCTCCCCCCCCCCTCTAGATTTCACCTCTAACCATATTTTGGCCTACCTCCATAAAACGTAATAGCGGACCACTATATGTTTGCCCCCGCCCAAAAGAAAATAATTCTGCGGATTTCCCTGATCTTATCGATATGCTGGCTAAAAAGGAATGAGGAAATGAAAGATTGATATAATCTGAGGACTCATTTCTCCATCGTAATAAGTGTCTGAGGACTCGCGCTATTAGGGTAATAAATAATTATATAGAATAGAGTTAACATTAAGAAACCAGAATTTCTGTATTCGTTCAATACACTAACAGTATGTTTCGGTATATAATTAGGAATCTAATTTTGTTAAGTCTCTTAGTAGATTGGACATGTTTTTGGAGGTGTTTAAGAAGTCAATCTGATTAAAATTAGACCTCCACTGTCCTACGAAAAGATCTGAGAGCGACCGCTTAGGGGTCATGTTCTTGTGACATATGCTATTTCCTTAATCAACCAATCAGTTAACGTCTTTTATCTTCGCATATGGCAGACTGAGTAGTATGGCTGAAGAACATATATGTGTGCCGAACGATTTGATTCACATTCAAATTTCTGAAAGCTGCATTTCCATTGGCTATATTTCAAAGGTCACCAGAATATGACCCCTAAGTGGCCGATGTCAGATTTTCACGTCGGACAGTGTAGATTTGGTTTTAATTCGATTTCTAAGAAGTTAGACTGAATATGGTCTTCAGATCATAGTAAAAAATTGTTATAACATGGTGTCGGTGCGAAAGAAAATTATTTAATCTAATTCCCATACAAACGTTGATTATACCGGATATAAAATGCATGTGAAGTATAGCCAACTCCCAAAGATGTGACTGTCATATGATGCACAGAAGAAAGGTTTCGAAACACAATTGTAATTCACCACCACATTTTCTTTGATTCATTGTTAATCTCAGTTAAAGGGGTTATACAGAGAAGACCCCCACCTTGGAGTTTCCTTCCACTGACTTTGAAGAAGACGCGGTATTGCATTTGCAACAAACTTAATGATATGTATTCACGAAATTGTGAAATGAATTTGTTTCTGACATTGTTTCAAAGTATTGTGTGTAGATAGATTTGGCAAACCAAATGCAAGATGATACGATATTTTGACATTTACGTATGATATTTTTAAGTTCAACTAGAAAACCATTAAAATCAGAATGGACCACAAGTTATTTCTTTTTCAACAAAGCAATATGACGATTGAACTAAGTAATCTGTAATATGTTGAATTTTGAATAAGCATTGAACCTTAAAGTTGCATAAATTGTGCATTAAAATTTCATTATAGTCAAGCCAGAAAAGTCGTTGTTAAAGGTCACTTCGACATTTTTCTATCTCAGCTGTTAAACTTGAAAGGCCAGCATCCGCGGTTCAGTAGAATTGACCCTGAAATCGTATCGGTATCCTGGGGAAAGTACATTAGGGTTACCGACCATAACCGCATGAAAGGAACTTCATGTCAAATAATCTTTATCAAAGGGAAGTTGATATGCATCGTATTACCCAGATTCTAGGCTGTCAAAATGTGACGAAAGAAATGATTATCTTATGGAGATTTAGGAACCACTGCTTACAATTTGTCAGTTAAATTAAGGCGTACACTTTGGAAGTAATGTGAATTTAAAAGTAACGACCTTGGTCAAAATTCTTTAGTCAGAAATATTTCTTGCGAGAAGACAAAATTTGGCCCCGGGGAAAATCTAGAGAACAGTGCTTCCTCGTTAACAAGTAAAGGAACCAGATCGAGGTCTTGAAAGGAAAGACAGGCTATAGTACTAGGACGCACGATTGTGAAAAAGAACAGTAGTAAGGTACGCAGTTCTGATTTTCATGTAATGTTCTTTTGTCTGTTTGTTTTATGCCAATGTGTTTGAGATGACTATGATCCATACTATGTATCGTTTATTCACTTTCATGGAAATCTGATGATATGCTAGAGTTGGTATGCAATTTATTTCTTTAATTTAACATTTACTAGTTCATTGATAGAATTGACGGATGGCATGCGATACAATATTTTCAGATGTGTAGGATTTCATAGGGTTATATGAATTAATTTCCTTTGTCTGTTAGGACGATACTGTTTATTGTGAATTATTGAAAATTGCATATTTAAATATGATTTTTTAATGCTTAAATAATCTTGTAGGTTAGGGTTATTGTAAGCTAGAATTTAGTGAATCATATGCGATAGCAATCGAGCATGTAGCTTATTGAGTGGAACTGATTAGTTAGATGTAAGGAGTCATATAGTAGCATATACAGATATATACGGCAATGTTGTATACACCGCTCGCGTGTTAATTTATGGTCAATCCCTGTGAAGCGAGGGTGATGATGTATCTAATTAGGTTAGACTTTGATGTACATTAAGGGGTCATTTGTAAGGACCGTTAATCGTTAAGGTCACCTTATGTAAGAATGTATGCAGTGTGGATAGCTAGTTATGCTGTTGAGTAACGAAAGTGAAAGAATTTTATATACGTATGGGAGATGGTAAATATAGAGATTTAGTGGCAATCTTGTCATTAAAGGAAACAGCTCTCCCAGGAAGAGATGTGGACAGACCGAAATAGGGAGTACAGAATGAAATAAAGAGTTCAGAGTAGAAAGATCAGAGAAAGAACATAGTGTACACGTGGAGCTGGGAAGACGTTGGATACACGGAGACACGAGAAAAGCGACGCTAGGTGATGCAAATCAGTCGTGGACATTGTGCTCTTTTCACCACTCGTTACCATGATGAACGAATCCGTAACTGAACACTGCTATTAAACTTCTTTAATGTAAATCTGTTGAATTGAAGTTGACAAGTTTAGTTTATGTGATAATTAATTAAAATTTATTTTATATTTCTTGTTAACGAGGGCTCGTATTGTATTATTTCTTCTCAGCAGTCTCGCTTAATTGTCTGTTGATGTTCTATCTATCCACTCACACAGGGCAATAAAATCGAGGGCAGTCATCCTCTAGATAACAACAGCCAGATATAATTAACCAACCCCTCTTTCTAAGGAGGGACAACGTTACATAGCCATTGTACGGAGTCAAAGGTATGATGTTAAGTTGTACTGTTTCCTACTGCCTGAAACTGAAATTTATTGCACAAGACCAAACGTTACTAATTAATCCCATTATTTTCTTTCTTTTTCAATTTCAATTATCATAGATTGGTTCTTTCATTGATCTTCTCTAATCTCATCCTCAGTTATTTGATAACTAAAACGTAAAATTGATGTAATGACATAAATAATGATGTTTGGCTCTATGAATGATAGAATATAACTGCTTATGTGATAGTCATTTTGCCTGTCATTCATCGTCCGTCTGTCTGCTAGCGCAAGTTTGCTATCGTTATTCCTCTTAAACGGTTTGAAGAATTGCTATGAAACTTTATACACATATATTTATATCATAGTCTAGTTGCTCCTAAATGAAAATGGTGTTGCTTGGATATCCATCATGTCCACCACATTCACTCAATATGGCCGCCACAGTAACTCTCGGTAAATATGGCCGCCACACAGTGGCCATCGTGAACCTTTTGTTATTGGTAATCATCCTATAAATATGAAACTTTTCAGTACAAGACTACCTATGATGCCTACTTGGTTATATAAGAAAACGGTGCCTATCTGAAGTCCAATATGGTCGCCAGATATATGTATGATTTCACCAAACAGAGGCCTGAAGATAATAATTTTCAGGAATGGAGTGTATGGAGCGATTATTAAAAGAGAACATGTCCCTCTTTCTGAACAACAAACGTTTGCCAGTATGATAATTCTCAAACGTACTACACTTTAAAGAATAACAGAATATATCATTGGTAACATACGATATATTGCTAATAAATTGAAAACCTGGTAAATAGCAACCATCCCATTATACGATCTATAATAAGGAGGTCTGGCAAGTCACCCTATGTTCTTCTGTACACTCATAAACAACTGACGGACTTAAAATATGTGCTGTACCGGACATGTGTTCCTTGGTCTATGTCACATGCACGTGATCGTAACTTGTTATAAGCATCTGATGGTGAACAAGACTGACAGGCTTAATGTGTACAGTGTAATATAATTTTGGTACTAATATACTAATATTTTTCAAGTACATAAGAGTCATTGTACCTGAATAATCGCCCGGCTTGTTCTAGTTTGTCCTGGTAAAAGGTCTTACCCTCAAATATACTATAAAATGTTTACCTGGAGTGGTCATTCACAAGCAATTTATTAATTAAGAACTAATTGGTGAGTGTGTGTGTATATATATATATATATATATATATATATATATATATATATATATATATATACAAGCACACACGGTATATCTTACTCCTGCCTCACCCTAGTTTGTTTAATGTTAACATAGTTTACAGTTAGGGCTAGAGCTCCCACATATATCATATTACCGAAATTTATAATATAATGCCACTTTACAAACCAGGGAGCTTAGTAGCCGGTTTCATCAACTAAACGCGCATCTAATGTAATCGTCAGTTATTAAAGTCTACAGCCTATACAGCTGACTTAATCAAATCAATGCATGGTGTCAGAACTTTAAAACGCTTAGCACAATAGTGCATAATATAGAATGGAACAGATTCCAGCACCAAAGGCTTTATTAATAGAAGATAATGTTGCTGACACTGGAGACTCTGACTACAACAATATCAATTGTGTATGTGTGCTACTGAAATGACGCCAAAAAGTGAGAAACTGCAATGTGTTACATTTCTAGAATAACATGGAGATGCTGAAGTAAAACAATTCAACACATTTTCATTTGAAGAGGAGGGGAAAGACAAAAACTGAACATCTGATACTGAAATTTTATGAATATTGTTCCTCATGGAAACATGAGACCTCTGAGGGACATGTTTTCAATGGTAGATTTAACAAAATTGAGGAATGTTTATTAGTTTATAATGGATTGAAGAACCCTAGCAAAAGATTGCGGACTTGGTAACTTGAAAGACGGATTAATGCACAATATATTTATTAAAGGAATAAATGATCATCACACAAGAACAAGACTGCTAAGAAAAAAAGATTTATCACTTGAAATATGCAGAGCAGCTGAGGCCACAGTAATAAGAATGAAAATAATTACTACAGTGGAACAATCAAATAATGTCCAACTGTGAAGGATGTTAAGGGTTCCTTTTAACCACACAGTGAAATAACCAGTATACCTTGAAAGTTCTTTAATGTTCACTCAAGCTAGGGCTTAAGACGACTGCCCCTTACACAGAAGAGCTTGGTAAATTTTTTAACACCAGGGCGATAGGTTATCAAATATACAATATAGAGCAGAACAGAGACAAAGTCAGGGTTCATTAACATTCTACATTCTTGCCTTTATAGTAATGAGTAACACAAACGCAAGTCCTATGGGTCAGCCAGATAGCCAGGATCCGATTTGTGAACTACGTAGAATTTGTTTCTAACATTACCATATGTGACCGCTTAAAGTCCTTTAAAACTGAAACTATTACATACATTCATGTCTCTTGTCTTCGTGATAATCAATATTTATACAATAACTTGGAGGGAACTTTTAGGCATTAATATGTCGGCAACACCTTCCCCCATAAGAGAAAACTTTAGTTTTCGAACAAAATTAGAAATGACCGGTAAGTAAGGTTGAATAGTCATTGTTTGGACGTATTGCGTACAGCTCTATACAATTACCTTATTTCATGGATTTTACAAGTGCTAGCATCGCCCTGGCAATTAGAGTTCTGTCAACTAGTATATTGCGTTAGCATTCAATGGCTCGGTAAACATTTCTATATTTTAAATACAATATTTTGCAAAACATCTAAAACAAATGCTTTAGATCCATGAAAATCAAACTGATCCGCATTACCAAAGTACTGAATTTACTCTGATCCTTCAATGATATAAATTAAAATAATTGTATAATAAAAAGTTCTTAACAAGATATACACGAGTATGAAACTTTTATCTGTCCTTATTTGTTTCTGGTTTCAATATCAAAATCGTTCCGTTTCTGTCTCCTTGCCCTTCCGGTCTTTCGTGTTTGTCTTCCTTTAGGAGAAGCCACTATCAAAACTGAACCTACAATTCCACCGAAATTCTCGTCTAAAGTTCATTTCAAAACTGAATCCACAGATTTAAATCTCGGCCACAATTTCATCGAAATCCATGGCGAAAAGTTCATTTCAAAACTGAGTCTACAGTTTTAAAGACAGACTTTAAGTAATTTCATCGAATCCACGGCTCACTAGAAAAACTGAATGCATCGTTTTACACTAGACTTTAGGAACTTTCACGGAATCCACTGCTCGCTATATTGTCATTTTGGTCTTATCCCTTTGAAACTTATCCTTGTTTTCTTCTTCATTTTAGGGATTCCACCGCTGACACCAACAACTGTTTACGGGGTTCTTTTTAACACCACAGTGATATAACCAGTGTATCTAATACGTTTTGAAATATCAAGTACCGTATAAATTATCACTAAACAATTAATACATTATTGAAAAACACGGAAGGAATTTATACGTCAGTGGATGATACCTCCTTATGGGGAAAAGAATAAATGGAGCATGATTTACGCCTAATACAAGTTTTGGACAAAGCCAGAAAGGCCAAACTGAAGCTACGGAAAGAAAAATGCATAGTTATTGTCCAAGAACTCACATTCTAAGGTAATGTTGTATCAAAAAATGGCATGAGGCCAGATCAACGAAACGTAGAAGCCATACAAGGTTTGGAGAGACCAACATTCAAGCAAGACTTGGAAAGACTTCTAGGCATGATCAACTACCTGGCAAGAGTTTTGACTGACCTATCGTGTCATTGTGCAGTAGTGAAAAATTATAGCAGACAAGAAAATTCAATGGAATTGGACTCCAAATCACGAAGAAGCTTTCAAAGATCTTAAGAATCTAGTATCAAGTGAACCAGTATTGCAATCTTATGACCATACAAATCAAATCAGAATGTCAGCAGACGCAAGTACTTTCGCAAAAGCACGTTGAAAAATGCCTGCCTGTTGCAAAAGAAAAAGGAGAATGAAACGTTCTACCCTGATCTGTCAGCTGTGAAACCATTGAAACGGCTATCCAGAAGAGACCTTTAGAATTCGCAACAGTATTCAATGTACTGGTCAAGGCACTGTTATTATTGTCGCATCAAGGTCTTACTTAGTCAATACAAGACGAGGTGAACAACGAAGAAAATGGAAAGACCTATTGTTATCGCCAAAGAAAATCTCAGATGCTGAGGAAATTGATGACCAATATGAATCATCAAACAATTAAGAAATAGAAGATAAATTGAATGTGTCAGATTTACCAGTGTTTCGCAATGAAATGGATTTAAAACGCAGAACCCAAAGTGGAAGAATTATTCAGAAACCAAAATGACTGATGGAACCTTGTAAAAGATCCGGGGCATTTAAAGTATCTCAACAATTTGATTATAGTACTGAAGTTTGGTACTGCTTAAAACAAACGACAAAATATTGAAATTCAGATTGGCTTTCATATCTATAATAGTAAATAGTTTTATTCTGGATAAATGTTAATTTTAAGTTCTATAAATTATTTTAGATCATCTTGTTTTAGAATGTAAGTTAAGTTTGATCTGTACATTGTAATTCATTATCAGG
>JAECUM010064328.1:0-19933 GCA_016617855.1 Megalonaias nervosa | reverse complement strand
ATATATCTAATTCTGTACTCTTAATAAATAAATTGTATATAGTTTTTGACTTTATATTTTACCTTCACCGTCGCTGCTCTCGGTGTCACTTTCACTTTTGACAGAATCAAATAACATAATTTTTCTTAATTGCATTATACGATTATCTACAATCTTCTTTTTCTCGTATTCACGAGATAGTTCGGATCTAATATTTTCGATCGAACGTGCAAGAGGCGCAAATAGTTTTACCTGCTTTTCATTTACCATTGCCAAGGATTCTAACATAGACTGATAAATTGATTTTACAAATTTATAATTGGATGGTAATGTGTATTTATTGTCAGTTTTTCTTTGTTTTAATATTTCATAATCGCATAATATTTTTTCAGGATCGAGATTATCAGATAGATTTATTCCGTTATGTTTTAATTTTTTAATAGCAGAAATAATATCATTTATATTTTCTTGGTTCATATATATAATAATATTTCTTTAAAATAAAATAGCATCGTTCCGAATACTGTTGACACTCGTCAACCACAGGAATCGAACCACGGTCGTCAGTATTATAGTTGCAACAACTATACCACTGAGCCATTTTCCGATTCATACATATAGACGTTTTAAAATTATTATGTAGTTAACAATCACACATTACATTTTTTTTGTAAGAGTTATCGTTCGTTAAGGTCAAATACATGTTATAGCTAAAAATAACTTCACGCACTCGTATAAACCGACATGAATTTAAGATTATCAGAGTTAAAAGATTCATCAATATTCCTCTCTGTTACAAATTGATGATTTACTAACAGCTAATCACCTACAGAAAAAGAAATAATTCACTAAATAATTAACGAAAAACAAGAAGTATTTATTGTCTGTAAATCGAACGTAGTAGTAAGGGAAATAATCGTTTAATTTACTCCGCAGAGAGAGATAGCCGAGTTATCTCGCTTTATTATATATACAATTGCTTTAATCATAGAAATCAAATTTTAATGATTTTGATTAGTAAACTGCCCATCAGATAAAGAAATTTATAATTATTTCATAAAACAGAGTACCATTATACCCGGCGGAATGAGAAAATCTGTAACTTTTCATGAATCAGAGTACCATTTAGCCCATCAGATAAAGAAATTTGTAACTATTTCATGAATCAGAGGACCTATTTACCCATCAGATTAAGAAAAATCAGTAAAAAAAAATATATTATTTCAGAATCAGATTATTTTTTCCCTTATTATATTAGGAAATATTTAATCAGACGTTCTAAGAGCGTATATACAAATTAATATTAAGAGATTCTTGTCTTAGATCCAAAATATTTCCTGCCTGGTCAGTGAGTTTGAAATTTATTCTTGTCAGAAATGGATTATGAACTCTCAGGTACACGGGGTTAATTGGTTCAGACACAATTAGCCAACCTGGCGGGTCTTTAGGGCTAAATGAATATAGTATATACCCCTGTTCCGCAGTGCCACTGCGGTGATTAGATTTTGAAAGATCTACTTGATAACTATCATCAATTACGTCACATACCAGATTGACTGCAATTGTTGTTGTTATATTAACAATACCAGGTGAGATATGGCGACCTCCACCATGTGGATCATTATTGTGTTTAAGAATAATTGGTGTAGGTATTAATTTTTTCCATGAATCACATATTCTTTTAAATTGTTCATCAATAAGATCATTACCTGATTTCTTTAGCTCTTCAGAGTTAAATCCAGGAATTATAAATGTTGATAGTTGTTCTCGCGTAATTCCGAAATGTTTTAGAAATATTATTGTGAACAGAAGATTTAGTCTAACACCTCGAGGTGGACCGTCTTCATTAACTATATATAACTCTTTATATCGTTTATCTGCTGCTATGTTCACTAATTTTTTCTCTCTGTTAACAATAATATCATTCATGAACTCTAGGTCAGAAGCAACTTGATTCAAATGTTGTATTGCTTCAATTATTTGATTTTTTAAGTCATCGTTGTAAGAAGTGCTAATGCTGGAAAATAAATTTCTTAGATAATTAAGTATACGTCCGTGTTCAGACTTAATTGTACTAGCATATGAATTTATTTCATCAACATCAAGTACTATTATTTTACCTTTTTTACCATCAACTATTTTTGTAAAATGAGTTTCTGTTTTATCTATATAATGTACAACTCCATCACCAAAATATCGTCGCCATGGGTAAGCATTTTTTTCTGTTCGATATTCTGGAGGTTTTATAAATTTTTTAACATCTATGACAAAATCAGATCTCTGTGGTTTTGGTGGTCCTTGATAAACCGATGGATATTCAGGCCAACCTAATACTGATCTAATCGAACTTTGATAAATATCTACGGAGTAATCAGGAGAATTTATTTCAATAACCGCAGATAGTGTTGGTTCGTAGACAGTAATTGCTATTTTTGATTCTTTTCCTGTGATGGATTTAATTCTGCGCTGGAGCTCATCATTAATCTGCTCTATCTGATAACTACCCGTTGGAATAGCAACTACTTGCCAATCAGGAGTTCCATCAGGCTTATTCTTATTAGCGAATATTAATGAATTATTTGGCTGTAGTCCACCAAATGGTTTTGATCTAATATTTGGCCAGCTATAATAAACTCGCAATTGTGCTAATGCTATTTCTTTTGCAGGAATTGCGGTTGGAAAATTGACACTAAACTCAGGATTGGTCGAACTTAACGATATCATAGTAGTTTTTGACGGAGTTGTATTAGTAACGATCTGCTGAAGTAACTCCCTGTCTGTCATTATTATTATTGTTGTTATTTAATTCGTTAAAATCATTAGCGATCACTTTAAAAGCGTCATCATAAGTTTTCATCATCATCGCGAATTCAGTATCAGATATTTCACCATCACTAACACACGAAGAAATATATAAAGATAATTTAGAACATGCCTCTGCCACTGTATGTAATTTAATCATATAATCGTGCAATTTAGCATTTGTACAAGTATGTATCTTTTTGGTTATAATACCGAGAACTCCAGCAATAGTCGTTGATGCTGAAACAATAATGGTTATAACAGTAGGTGCTGTCATCGTCAATGTTGATAATAATAATCCTGTTCCAGTAATAACAGCAGAAACCGAGTAAACAACTACATCGATGACAACTATACGTCTTTTGTATTTTTTTATTTTCGTGTTATAATAGTCGATAAAATTATTTAGTTTAGTCAGACGTTCACATACTTGATTGCATCTGTAACGTTGAACGTCAATGCGAGACTGAGGTTGATCCATTATTATTATATTAAGTGATTAATTGCTATGTTTTAGCCACAAATTCCAGATGCCACGAATAAGGCACTGAGGTTATTGTTTGATCATCTATTCTCAGTATAAATGTTTCTTCAATATTTTTACTTAACAATATAGATATAACTCCAGAGAGAGAATCAGTTGAATGACGCAATATATATCTGTTAATTATAGCAAATCTTTCATCACTAAATACGGACAGCCTGTAAATACCAGTGACTTCTGCGGTATATTTGATAGTTTTATTTTGTGGTGTCCATATTGATAATCCTGATGCTACTGTGTATACAATATTTTCAATCGAACTGTGGGAGATTGTATATCGATTTATTTTTTTTATTAATTTCAGTAATATCACTTTCTAATCCTTTTCTTTCCTCATTTAATGTATAAAGTTTTGCTTCTATATCAATTAATTTTTCATTAATATCAACAAGTTTTATATCAACATTTGATGGGTTTCCAAAAAAATCATTTTTAAGTATGTTTATGTTTCTGTGAAAACTTAAAAACGTATTCACGTGACTAAGAAATTCATTTTTGAGTGCTGTTATTTCATTATTGATTGGAACTTCCTTATCATCAACGTATTTTTTATTAACTGCATCAAAATCTGTCTCTGGTCTTCTGAGATTAGTAATGCTGTTGTTATTCATATCGAGAAATGCGCGCATTATACCGCCGTTGGTTAATACGTACTTAGATTCTTGATCGTCGACATATTTCTTTGTTGCGGCGTCTGCATCTGCAGTTGGGTTTCCAATGTCTATAATTTTATTTTGATTCATGTTAATAGCGCCTGTAAATACGTCGCCGGATTTCTTAATATAATCGCTGACTGATGTACCGGAATCTTGTATTTTACCTTGATCAGTAAAAGTAACTATATTATTAACAGCTGCGGTGGGAATTCTTATAAGAACATCTGGCAGTTGTATATTACTAGTTTTTAATCGCCCTTGTTTATCCTGAAAAACAACTACTTCGTTTTGATCCACACTGGTTATGTTTAATAAATCATCAATTTCATTTCTGAGCTGATCGAGAGTTGCGTATTTAGATAAATCACCCTGATGACCTTTACGGGAAGATCTTCCATAAATATCTACCATTATATTTACTAATGTCTGTTTAAATATGACGTCGTAGTATATTCATGTACAATTTTGTGGGGTGGTTTTGTTGATTTTGATATAGCATCAAGTACGTTAAGTACTTCTCGACCACATATTGGTGGATCGGTTAATGTTTGTGTAGGTAATGTTGAATACCATATTGGAATACTTTGATAGCAACTAATATACTTTAAGAATTCTTTTGGTGCAGCTAGTCCATATGAATCAAAATAAATAATTCCACGTGGATCAATTGCATATCCGACCCAATGCGTGCCTGGACCAGAATTTTCATCGAGATTAATAATACCTGTTTCAATGTTATTTGGTTGTTTCGGTAATTGATCGCGCATAAAAACTCCTCTAAAATTTTGTATTTTTAATTTTTTAGCAGCATCTAGTAAATCAAAATTGGACATAGGAGATATCAGTAAACTGTCCCTGGTAATCTTAGGCCTTTTCCATACCATGAATGTGGAGTCCCTGGCAATCTTAGACCCCTTCCCTTTTTTTGTTGATATTCTTCTTATTCCCTGACCCGTTGCTTTCTTTAATGCCATTCCAGCAGCGGTTCCAACGGCACCTAATGCAGCTGCTTTTGCAACAGCTGGGGCTGCAGCGGCAATTAATGCTGGTATAGCAGCAAGAAGTGGAAATATACCACCCGTCTTAATTATATCTTTAATGGCACCCGCAGAAAGATTAAGTTTTATACCTTTATTTGATTTTTTTGCTTCATTGAAATGCCCGAGCTGACGTTCTGTAAAAGATAATTTATTTGAGCCACTCATTTGATCTTTCTTTAGCAATATTTTTAATCCACAATTATTTTTTGATGCTGATTGTATCTTTTTAATCTGACCAGGAGTCAGACTAACACTAACATTATTATACGACATTATAATATTCATAAATAATCTAATTACATGTTTTCTACTGGAGCATCAACGACTCTCATTCGTCCACCAGCACCTTCAAGTAATATTGATTTATCACTGAGTATGACAGCAATTGCTCTGTAATTAGGAATATCTGCAATATTTCTGCTAACACGAGCTCGAAAATGTATATCGACTACTGACTGTCTGGTTAAATCTAAATGTTCGAGCGAAAAATAATAAATTGGGTATAAGGTTGTAAAATCCAATTGTGATATTTGTAAACCAGTATCAACATTTTGATCACGCCCCATGAACGTCATCAGACGGTGATATACACGTGCTACATGATTTTGTTCAAAATTCAGTAAAATATCTTCGGATGGTTCTTGATGTCCATTTATTCTTAAGGAAACTTCGGAAGCACCAATATTATCAAATATCATAATACTACGTGTTTGATCATCCACCCGTGCAGCATCTTGAAATGCAATAAATATATGTCGTGGTGCAGAAACACCCTGTTGTGATGCTATTTGCCACGTAAATAAACCATTAATATTACTCTGGATAGCATCTGTGGTCATTGTTAACCACGATAATGCTGATTTATCACCTTGATTCATAAAAGAGAGTAGACGATCTTCTTCAGTTATTGATGGAGTCATCACCGGCATCCACAATGAAAGTTTTGTAAGAATTACTTTGCCAGCATCACCAGCGAGTCGCCATATTACATCGTTGTCGGTTGCTTTTCGTACAAGTACAACTGTATGCTTAGATCCGAAAATGACTTTTCTGACATTTCTACAAAATCCAAATATATGTGATAGTGGAATCACACATGAAAATGCTCTTCTTCCACCACGCAACATTGCTCGACGTGATCTAAATCCTAAATTAAAATCTGGATCTACATTAATAATCATACTTTGTACATCTGCATTGGCGTTTCTAGCAAAATTTCTTGGTTGTCCTATTTCATATTGTCGATACTCTGGAGAATCAGTTGTATCCTTTGCAAACATCATTGATGGACCAGCTGATCTTGAATAATCGTCGCTGTATCTAGCAAGACCAAGTATTGTTGTTGCAACATCAACATCTTTCTGAATTGATTCAATATTTTTACCATCAATCATGTACGTAGCGCTATCAAATAACGCCATAATACCATTATTAACAAAACCGACATTAACATCGTCTCCATATGCTACTGGTGCTGCAGGATTAGCGATATTTAAAATTTCACCTTCTACTTCAATAAAAGCCTCAGCGGGTAAGAAATACCTACTTGTATCCTGAACTTGTAGTTCAATTCGTCCACGCTGATCTGGAATTCGAGCGTCATAAGAATAATATTGATAATCACGCACAGACTCATCTTTGAGTACTGGTGCGTCCATGTCAAATGCTGGATCAGATATGCGCTTGAACATCTTTATTATAATTATTATCGTCTAAAACGAAGACCACTTCCTGCTATCAGACTAGCGGTTATATTTTTTTCTTTTTCTGACATTGGTACATCAGCCAACTCTGCTAGTTTTTGATTAGCAACTTGATTTATTATTTTACTGACATTTGCAGGCATTACTTCTGTACTAGGTAATTTTACTGGTTGAGGTCGGACCGCAGGTCTGCGTATTAATCGTGTTAATCTATCTTTAATCGCTGAAAACGCTTTACCAGCGAGATTACCCATAGCACCAATACCTTTTTCACGAACAACATCAATAGCTTTCATTCCCAGTTGCTTTGCGATCGGTATTGCTTTTGGGGCTATCCTTCTAAATAGACCCTGAACAACATCACCTAGTCCATCTCCGTAGGTTGTCTTGTATACTGGTAATCGTGAATTTATTACCCTGACCATAGTTGGTCCACGTTGAGTACTATGTACGATCATTTTATTATAGTAATTGTATTTAATTACGTACTCAGTCACTGTAGTAGTCATCGGCAATTTCATTAATAAGAGACTGATAAACATCAACGTCCATGATACCGCCTGTAAATAACCGTCTACAAATATCAGCCGCCTCATTAATTATTTCTGGGGAATTATTACCAGCTCGTTTTCCTCCGATGAGAATCTCCAGACGTTCAACGTCATTGAGAATATTATTAGGACATATAATAAGACCACTTCCATGAGTAATAAATCCACTTCCAGATGTCTCAGGAACGTCATGGAATTCTTCTTCTTCAGATTTTTGTTGTTCTTGTCGCTGTGGAGCAGGTATTCGTGATTTTTGTAGTTGTTGTTGTTCTAAGTACGTTTGTCTTAATTTTTGTTGCTCTTCAAGTGGAAGTTGAAGATACTTATAATATTCATTAATAGTGTAAATATAATTAACAAAACGCTCATCATCATCTCTAGCCTGATTAGTGTCAAAATGAACGCGATAAATCCACTTTTCCCATTCCTTCTTGCTAATGGGTTTGTTGGCGTATTTAGGTTTTAATAGATCCTTTCTGTCGTGAAAATTATCAACAGCAAACTTAGCTAAATTAGTTATATTCTTAATATTTCTGATGTCAACAACGGCGTCATTAGTAAATTTATCAACTAATTCTATTCGCTCTCGTGTTTCTACAGGAGCCGCTTCTTCAAGTTCTGGTTCTACAGGCGGGGCTGGTAAAGCATCAGTTATATCAGCTGGAAGTTTACGCAGAAGTCGCTTAGTTTGCTTGGCCCGCTCGGCTATTTTGCCAGTTGCTTCAGCGGTTTTTTCTAGCGCAGGAAGAAGTGGTTTTGTTGTCTCTGTAATAGGTTTAAATAATTGTTTTGTATCCTCTTCAAATTCGACTTGAGATTCTTGTCGTTCTTGTAATTGTTGCTTGACAGCATCACGAACAGGTAAATATTTTTTAATTGCTTCTAGTCGCTCTCGTGCTAATCTAGCTGAATGAGGTTCTCCGATGACAACCATATTAATAATATTTATAATAATTGTTTAAATTCATAGCAGCAGGAAGGGTGACTGACAAAAATTGAGTAACCCGCGAGTAAACTAAACGCATTAAAGCAAAAGTCAAAAATGAAGTAACAAAAATGAGCTAACCCAAAAGATTTATTATTCGTTTTTCAAACTATACGGTAATAATAACGTTAGAAGGTTCGGTTTATCGTTTTGACCCTTATTTTTTGTTATTTATTTCTACTTAACGGTTCAGGCAAAAAGTTGTAGGGTTCACCCTCCCTGCTGCTGCCGTCCTCAAAAAATATAATCAAAATCATCACCATTTGTATATATTCATGTTCATGCAATCATATGTTCATTAGGATAAGTTTATATGTAACCTCTGATCCTGCTAGGATGTCATATGGCAACCTAGGGAGGTCACATGGGGTTGAGTCTGTATAAATGTGTTTCGTCTAATTTCGAATATCCTCTGAGCTTTCTAGGATGTTGTTTGACAACTTAGGAGTTCAGATACAGACGTATAAAGTGTGTCTGTCTGTTTCGTCTTTCGAATTCCTCTGGTCCTTCTAGGATGTTATATAACAACCTAGGGGGTCAAATGGGGATTAATTCAAATGCCCCTGAACTTGCTAGCATGTCATATGGCAAGCTAGGAGTTCATATGGGGTTGTGTTGTGATTATATGTTTTGTAAATATTTTTTATTTTAAAGAAATAATTATTATATAATGAACCAAGAAAACATTAATGATATTATTTCTGCTATTAAAAAATTAAAACATAACGGAATAAATCTCTCTGATAATCCCGATCCTGAAAAAATATGCGATTATGAAATATTAAAACAACGAAAAATCGACAATAAATACACATTACCATCCAATTATAAATTCGTAAAATCAATTTATCATTCTATGTTAGAATCCTTGGCAATAGTAAATGACAAACAGGTAAAGCTATTTGCGCCTCTTGCACGTTCGATCGAAAATATCAGATCAGAACTATCTCGTGAATACGAAAGAAAAAAGATTGTGGACAATCGTGTAATGCAATTGGAAAAAAATTATGTTATTTGATTCTGTCAAAAATGAGAGTGACGCTGAGAGCAGCGACGGTGAATGTACCCCCTGGCAAAATTGATAGAGTCGAATTATATACAATATAAAAAAAATATTTATTTATTAAGAGCACAAAGTTAGATATATTCAAATATAATCAGCTGATCATATTTTATTGAATATGTTGATCTAGTAATATTATCTGCAACACGTTTTACTGATTGTGGATGTATGCTAAAATATTTGGCAGCTTCACTAATTGATGGAAAAGTTATTTCTTGGCCTGTTTCTCTATTTACGGATTTAATAGATCTTCTTGCAAACTTTTTACATTTTCCAGTATTTCCACGTGCAGAATTATGACTCGGTGTAATAGCTTGCAAGTTACATAGATTATTATTCTGGGGATTTCCATCAATGTGATCAACTACAAGTCCATTTTTAACGACTCCAAAATAACACTCGTAGATGAATTTATGTGATAAATAATGTTTTCCCCCAGCAGTAAATCTAAGATAACCAGTATTATTAATATTACCAACCGGTTTCTTTAATATGCAGTTTCTGATAACACCATCTCGGGATGCTTCGTAATTTGTATATATTGATGTGTCACAAATTCGTGTTTATTACGAAATGCTTCTTTTCTTAATTCTCTTATAATATCGTCATTTGTTTTATCATGGATCTGATTTGTTTGATTCATTATATATAAATTACATTTGTTTAAATCATTATTTGTTTGATTCATTATGTAATCATTGTCAATATCATTATTTGTCTGATTCATTTTATATAATAATATTATTTGTCTAAATCATTGTTTTGAAATCTGACCAGATAATCTTCTACGGTTTTTATAGGAGATTTACCTGACGATATATTATTTTTTTTTGTCGTAATATCGTTTTAATTCCCTGTATTTTTTTCCGCCACATTTTAAACACAATTGAGTTTTTCCTCTTACTCCAACACCACATTGAATACATGTTTTTGGTCCTGTACTTCCATTTTTGATACTTTGCGCATGATTTCCGCAGTATTTGTTCACGCACGGTTTATTACAAGGAGAAGTATGTCCAATTTTGAGCCAAGCACATTTGTTCTTTGTTTCAATCATTATATATATACTAAAATTTTAATTTAAATACTTGTCTTAATTATATGAACGAATTATCAGCAATTGAACCTAAAAGAGCCAGATTTGATCTCGATCGATTATCAGAATATAAATTTAGTACTTTGATGCAAGATCTAGCTTTAACAAATGAGGATATAACCGAACGTATCAGTGAAGCAAAGAATGAATTTCGTAAATATGGTCAACATTCAGAGTCGGAAATGTTACTAATATAATGAATGACGAACGAGGAAAAGCAATTATTAATCACCTTGATGATCAAAAATATTTTATTTTAATAAAATTTATTGTAAATACAGAAGAAGATACTTGGATTATTCGTGATAAGCGTGATTCAGTCCGCATACAGTCAGGAAATAATGTTGTTCTTTTGAGTAATAAATCTAAACCCAGAATACTAACCGGTGTTGACAAATTATATTATGAACGTGCATATCCAGTTACTGCGGTTGTATATGCAATATATCCGCTGAATAATAAACCTGACGTCGGGGATCTCAAACCAATGAGACTGTCAGAGTCAAGAATAAACTGTGTAGCTGAACGAGTTACAGAACATTTCATAAACGCGATACGTGGTAATGGTTTAACAGATTTACGACGTAAAAAAATAAATACGTGGGCAGAATCAGTTAAAGATACTGGAGCATCTATCAGAGATGTTGCTGATCTAGAAAAGAAACTAAGATTTCCAATAACAGTTAAGACGTTAACAGGAGAGATTTTATATAAACCGAAATACATAAAAAAAAATGGAGCTCCGATAGATATTATTGATCATAATTCGCATGCGTGGACCTCAGCAGTAACAATATTTCCACGAGATAGAACGGTTAAATTTTATGATGGTCATATATTTGATTTTATCAAAAATATCAGTAAAAACGATCCTGTATCTGTTTGGTTATTTCAGAATATGATTATTACGATCAGTTTGTACGGCCTAATGGTGATATTTACCGTACAGAATCTCTTAATGTAGAAATGGAACATCTTGCGCTGAAATATACTTCTGACGATGTCAAAGTTAGACAATTATTAAATAATTGTTTTACTGTTCCATCTGTAGCGGCTCATTTCGCTCAGGAGAAAAATTTATGGAAACCAACACGATCGGACTTTCTTGAAGATATCCATAAAAGCTGTGTAGAATATGGACACGGAGGATTCTGGAATACTAAATATAAGTATAATGACGTTATATCCGTCGATATGGTAGCGTGTTATCCTGGAAGTTTTCTTGGATACGGAGAATGTTCTGAATACTTTAAGAGATTTGGACACGAGATGACCAGGGTTGCGATAAACGGACATTTACCAGATTTTGACTTAATTATTCTGAATCTGCCGACCTTGAAATTAAGGAAATATATTGCAAAAATAATAATCAAGTATTAAAGTCATCAGCACCATCTGTATATGATCCTGTGGCTAGACATAAAACTGTTTATCTTAACGGATGCGGTGGTTCAGGTAAAACAACGCGTGTGATTAAATTATTCATGAATAATAATTCAGATATAATTGTTTTGACACCGACACATAAATTAGCCAGGGAAATAAAAGAACGAGGAGTAAAATCATGTACATATCATAGTTTCTTAGATGGTGTGGAGACACATGGACTCCTGAGCGAATGGGTGAGAAATATATACCTAAATATATTATGTGGGACGAGGTAGACACGGTGTCGTTAGAAATATTAAAAACATTTCTTGATTGGTTATTAACAAAGAATACTGCTGTAATAATGTGTGGTGATCATGGTCAACCACCACCCTTGTTGGTCAGTCTCCACATGAATGGCTGAAGAATAACGTAGATTATTATGAGGAAATAAATGATGACCATAGAGCTATTGATGAACCTCTGAAGGAATTTAAGAGATTAATCAGACTACAACCAGACAGAGTACAATGTGAAATAATGCGAAGAGTAATTCCAGAGACTACAATGAACGATTTTCTGAGTTTATGGAATCCCGCTGATTTAATAGTTGCAAGTAGAAAAATAGTTCGTGATAAACTACAGGAGACATTATTTCTGTTACATAAAGAAACGTTTTCAGATCTACCTGTACCATTATGTTATCGCCCAGCAGATACTCGACGACAGAATATTGATGTTGAAATTCCTGGTGGTGGAATACAGAATCTTGTCTTGAATGATACTGTTTTAGTCGATATTAATAATGTTGAGAATGCGCTGAATATGAATAAATCACCGTGGACGTTAGGATACGCTATAACTATTCACTCGTCACAAGGATTAACTATTTCTGATACAAATATCTGGATTATAGATGATCGGATCGAATGGTCAAATTTAGTCTATCTCGCAGTTTCTCGAGTCAGAAGAATATCTCAACTACATAGGGTTATTATGAATTTTACAGAAAATAATAATCAAACTGTTAATAATGACGTAATAAGAAAAAACTATCTGGTTATAAGCAATGTGACAAAAAAAAATAATCGTGACTTTGATATTGATACTGAATTTATTATAACACTAAAACAACGACAGAATAATCATTGTGCAAGCTGTAACTGTAATATGTTATGGCAATATTCGAATAATAATCCCAGACAATTTACCGTATACAGAATTAATAGTGATCTTGGTCATACACGTGATAATGTGATGCTGACCTGTCTTGAATGTAATCGACGTAGAGGTTCTGGTTATGTAATTGTATGTGGTGGTAATTGTGTGTCTTTAGGAATTACTTGTAATTGTTCGCGTACAAATCCACGTTGAGGAGCAGTAGAATCTAGTCTATAGATTGGAGGTCTACCAGTGGATCTAACCACGCTAGAAATTGTATGTGTAGTCACGCTCCAGATAGGATCAGTAGCTCTTTTTTTACCACCTTCAAGTTCACCAGGTTCGTATAAATATCTTACAGTTACATTACCTAATGCTGGTTGAGAGAAAGATTCACGGCGTTGGCCGTAGCCATTGCTACGGGTATATATTTTTTTGTGATTGCATTAGAAGGTTTCATGGAAGTTGAACGAGTAATTTCATTATTTAACGCAGCTATCACACCCGGTAATCTTGTAACCCATTCACGAGATCTCTCACCGGACTTAAAGTCAGTGGATATTTCCTTTGCGTATTGGTATCCAAATAACCGCTCAGCAAGTGTTCGATTAAATCGTTCAACGATTGCCTGATCACGATGAATTTCAGTATGTCCTCGTCTGATTTTAACATTATGCTTTTTCATCAACGATATTACTGCACCAAGAAATTCTTTGCCAGGATCAGCCTGTAATAATTGTGGCCATCGTAGACGACCACGCTGATAAATTCGCTCAAAAGCAGATGCAACTTCAGATGCTGTCTTTGTTGATAATGGTTCTGCTTCCTTATATCTACTTGCAACATCAACGACAGTTAATGCGTATTTGTACGTGCGTGATTGACGTCTACCAATTTTAATGGTGTCATGTGGTAAAAATAAAATATCTGCTTGATGAACTTCATTAGGGGTGCTGACATCAAAATGTGCGTACTGAATTTTTTTAGGTGGTGGTAGATAAATTTGCCATATTGCCTGTCGTGTTAACCACGCTGCAGCAACAGAACGTGAGACTTTTGCTGCTTCAGATAATTTAGTAATCGCTGATCTGCCTCTCCAATATCCTCTTGGGCTATAATAAACAGACTCCATTATAATAGTTATATAATTAATTACCAGCCCCTAACATTATTTTACCTTTCATGGCAGATTTTACTAGAAAACTAGCGAGTTTTTCTCTGAAAGATTTATTAGGTATAGAATTTAACACGTGAATCAATTTTACATCTGCGAGATGCCGTTGTTGTAAATCTTTACTTTTATACGCAACGTCATGAACATGACACGCTTGATCAATTTTATTTATTGGATACTCTCCTGATCTTGGTTGATCTTGTTCATCAAGTCGGATATCAAGTCGAGTTCCAGGACCACAATAATTATATCCAGGAAGGTGTTTCTCACCGGGGTATTTAGCCCATGGAGTTCCTGGTAATTTCCTTAATGAAGCGGCGATATCTCCACCTGTCTTTGTTTTGACAAATTTTAATTTATTCGTGCCACATTTTACACATTTGCCTGTCAGAGCACGTCGTTTATTCTTTGTTGTTATTGTATTTAATTCAGCAGTGGTTGTAGATGCTCTACATCGAACACAGTATAGACTCATATTATTAATAATATGGATACAATTGACTTTTCGGCGACACGAAAACAGGAACCAGTAAAGCATCATCCAGCATTAACAAATTCGATAAGGATGATTATAATAGGTCCATCTGGATCAGGTAAAACACAACTATTACTAAATTTAATAATGAGGTGGTTAAGATGGAGTAAACTGTATTTAGTAGCACCATCCGTAGATGATCAACACTGTTACTAGGTACTCAAGGATTTTAATGAGAAAGCAAAATTAATTAATGAAGAAGATGAAAATAATGATGTTATCGATTTTATCACCGACATTGATGAAGCACCATCTGTAGATGACCTAGATGGATTTATTAATAATCTAGTTGTATTTGATGACGTCATGCTGGATAAACAAACAAATCCAGCTAGAATATTTTCCAGAGGTCGGCATAAAAACACGGACGTTATTTACGTTACTCAGCGTTATACACAAATTCCAAAAGTGATCAGAGACAACTGCAATATTTTAGTTGTATTTAATGGGGTAGATAATTATACGTTGAAAAATATTTACTACACCTGGTGTTCAAGGGATATGGATATTATGAAGTTCAAAAACTTTTTTGCTCAAGCACAGGCTATTCCATTTTGTATATAACAATAAATCTACATGATCCAAGATCCAGACATCGTATAGGTCTAGATAAAATCTTTGGTTAATTAACGATAGCAGCAGGCAGGGCGAAAAACGACAAATATTAATTGACCTGGTAAGTAAACTAAACGCACTATAAAAATAAAAACAAAAAAGTCAAAAATAAAATAACAAAAATGAGCTAACTAAAACGATTTATTATCCGTTTTTTCAAACTATAATGGTAATAATAAAAGTTAGAAGGTTCGGTTTATAATTATTGACCTTATTTTTTTTTCAACCCCCGTAGGAACCTTTATTTTTGTAAAATAAGGTCAGGAAAAAAGTTGTAGGGTTCGCCCTGCCTCTTGAAGAAAATTAATGTTATACTCACGAATCGACAAGGACGCTGAGAGATATACAATAATTTAATAAAGTCATTTTTCAGTGTTACGAGGCTCAAGAAACCTTTTTTGAAATTAAATTTAACATTCCGAAAGAAGAGATGGGTGGAAAAATATGTATTCAATTCCGTTTAAAATTACTTTTGATACAAAATTATGGTGGTTCCAGTTAAGAATTAGCCACAACATAATGACTGCAAAGAGTTTCTTATTAAAAATTGGCGTTTTTAGCGGATAAAGTTTGGTGTTCTTTCTGTGATAGTGAGGAAGAAACGATGAAACATTTATTTTGTAACTGTGTTGTGAATCATTTTTGGGGGCCGGTCTTACATTTGTGTTGAACTGAGATTTGAGTGGATTTCGAGATTTCTGAAAATCTTATTTTATTTGGAGATTTAAATTAATCTTGCCAGTAAAGTTTTGTAAATCTACTATTATTACTAACAAAGTTTATTATATTTATATTAAATTTCGAAATAAGAAACAAAGGCTGCAAGGAGTTCTACTTTTATTTGATATTTCATTTTAAATTTGAAGCTATTAAGACGGACCTGGGAAATCCAAAAGAATAAAAGTTGTTTACTAAATGGATTCATGTGAAAACATATTTTATAGGGAAACAGAGTAGTGACTATGAAAGTGGAGTAGTGACTGTGAAAGTGGAGTAGTTGATAATTGTGAATAATGTCATATTTCTTAATGTCATCATTGAATGAAGCGTAGACTTTGAGAAAATAACTCCTTCGCTCCCACACTCTTTCTCGCATGTGTATGTATGTTGGCATGCGCATATATGTATATGTATGTGTATATATGAATATGTGTATGTATGAGTATGTGCGTGTTTTTGTACACGGGTATGCCCGTATATAAATGCTCTCATATTTGTTTTGTAGAAATGCTAATGTTTTTCATATATATTATGTTATCTCGAAAATGTGTTATGTAAAAAAAAAAAAAATTATATTCTCTATTTTCTCTCTTCTCTCTTCTTTATTACCTTCCTTTCCTTGCATCTTGCAGTGAGGACAATATTTGCGTAGAACTATATACATACTTATCTTATGGTTCAAATATTGTACCAAGATATATGTATTACATGCATGTATCATATATCTTTATGTCAATTAAATAAATTCTTTAGAAGAAAAGTCAAATCTATTCCTGTAGATGTATTATGCCGTAAACTCAGTATAGAATTTTTATGTTGCTGTACCACCGGAGTAAATCTTGGAAATTTGACGGCACGCGGTGCATTTAACATATTTTGACCATATATTTTAAGAGTATTACACGCTTTACGTTTGTTTTTTATTTTATATACCTTTATCAGAATTTTAGCTTCTTTATCTTTTGTCTCTTATTTTATTTCAAGTCTGCTTTTGTCTGGAATAGTATATTTTTTACATTTTCAGGACTTACTTTTAATTAGCACCATGTAGCCATTATTGTGTTGAAGTGCTATTAAATGCTGATACATATGTGCATATCCTGCAGAATATCACTAACTCGCTTGCTCATTCATTCATTCATTCATTCATTCATTCATTCATTGTGACATATGTGAATTCCACCAGTGTCGGCGTCAGTCCACATTTGCCAGTTCGTGCATTTATTAGTTCATCCTCATTGAAAATCAACCATTCTGTTGTCTTGAAACTTACACCACAGTTGATTGCGGTTTAATGGAGTCTACCCTCTAGGAATGTGATGAAGAAATGCTTTCTTCGAAATGACATGAAACTTCGGTTTTTGAGTATAGCTAATCATTAAAATTTTCCCTACTATATATGTACATCGTATCCTTTACAAATTTGATGGAATTCATGCTTACTTAATGGCAGAGACATACAACTCGGTGAAAACATGAACTTTTGTAACTTGTACTACAGGAATATATCACTTACTTTCTACGCTTTACATAGTTTGTGACTTTTTCTTTCCTGCATGTTTTGAGTTAATTGTGTCGGAGATTCATAGCTGATACAGAATACATTAAACTCTGTCAGTACTACGCCTTTCCATAAAAGTAGGTCGAAAAGACCTATCTGTGATGTTTCCCGACAATGGCGAAATTTTTACTTGCCTCCCAGTTCTGAACAATGATGTTTTCTAATCAATGTCTACCATTTCTTATAGGCGAATATATGTAATCAGTAATTATAGCTTATAATTCCATATTTTTCTTCAGTAAGCATAAAATTGACCCAAAAAAACCTGAAAAAATTTACACCAACATTTACTTGACGAATGCAAAATTGTATATGTACTTAAAACGTTACAGAAGAACGTGTTACTGGAAACTAAAACGATCTAATGCACTTATCTTGATAAAAAAAATTTCAATATATATATATTATCGACAAAAGATTTTGATAGTTTCTGAATTTATTACTTTTTATTGAGATTGGTGGTATCGCGTACATGTTACAAGAATGATGTTAAGTTTATGACCATGTTCCCCGTGAGGAGAATGTTTCTTTATCATACACCTCTGTTATTGTAGTCCGCAGCTTTATTTAGAAGCCAGAAACACGCCTGATGATATCCCTTACTGCCTTCATTTGGAGACCACTCTTCACATCTGGAACATGATATTTGAGACATGAAAAGTCAGGATATTTTTCAAATTTAAATTAAATTCTAAATTTTTAATAATTACAGTTTCATATTTTATTAGTCATTCAGGAATTAAACATTGAACAATGTTAGGGTCAAGTCGTAAATATGTTTCCTTGCTGACTGCCTACACAATAGTAGCAGCGGAAACAAAAACAGCAGCAATAACAATGACAAAAAGTACACGAATTCAGGTTTTTTCGATACTTTTGACTGAAATAATTATGCAATATAGAAACGATTGTGTACAAGAAATAAATGTAAAGACAAACTGTGGCCCATGCAAAAATAAAACTTTCATAATGGAATATCTTAGGCAAGGATGAAGTTACACACACACACACACACACACACACACACACACACACACCGAGGTACCACAATTCTCGAGAATGGCTTTTAAAAATAGAATAAATTTATGAACCCATTTAAATTCATAAATGTACCATAATTTGATCCGGTAAATCCCCACCAATCGTAGCAGCCATTAGGATTCTGCCCCGTTGTGTCTGGAACTACTGTAGGGTAGACTACGATAATGTTGTTCAGTTCCGCCACCTCATTGTAGCCGGCGTTCCTTGCAAATTTATCTCCAATGGCGTTTCTGTGTGGAAAATGTGAGTCCAGATATTTCGTATTTTAATCACATTACAGTTATTATTCATTATTTATGTGATCTTAGAATGATCCTAAAGGCTATAAATGAATCATTATTTTGCAAAACATCTCTTAATAGAGTCGATACCCGACAACACAATGGTAGAGCGTCGGATTCGTAATCCAATGGTTAGGGGATCGATATCTGCCCCGGCTGTCCATCTGTTTCCTTGGGAGTGACACCTAGTTCCCATATCTTCTGCATGCTACAGCCTGTAATGTGTTATGATTGCCGATAAAATAAAAGCTCTTTTTAATATTTTCCAACTTTTCGATTTTTTTTTTTCTCTACTGTATGGCTGTAAAGGTTTCGTTTTCTTTGCAGTCAAATGACCTTAAAAGTGGGTTAGGGTAAATATAAAACTATGTTATAATTTTAAAGCTGTTATTTTTCTAACCAGACGACACCTTAATATTACGAAATGAACATACCTGCCCATTTTACACCCATGCATGGCGATATGCAGCATGCACTCTGAAAGCAAAATGAAAGTGAATACAGCAGATCGATATGTTTGTTCCAAAACTGACTGAATGTTGAACGATATATAGCTATTACATACACAGCAATAATTTCAATTGCACTGAGACTAATTCAACATTATTTACCTTTCCCTTAGAGAAGTAAACACTGTGTACTTTTCAAATTCGACGTACTTTAACTACCTACATAGATAAACTAAAACGAGAAATGAAAGAAAAGAAACATATAAAAATGTGGGAAAGTCTTTAAAAAGAAATATGCATAAAACAAGGTGAACAACTAACTTGTTTATTATACATGTGCATCCGCCTACCTGAACCACCAATGCATCTTGAGGGAATGTAAGCATATCCAACACTGTCTATACCAGATTTAGCGCTGATTCCACCACCTACACCGGGAAGGGAGATACCGGGCAGACTTCCGCCTGAGCCTGAACCTCCGCCTGAGCCTGAACCTAAACGTTTTTAAAGATTAATAGCGAAAGGAGATACAGGAAAAGAACTTTAAAGATGATAGAGTTAGTAGATTATAGTTTCACTTGCAGTGGCTTTGATATATATATATATATA
>JAECUM010064326.1:0-35040 GCA_016617855.1 Megalonaias nervosa | reverse complement strand
TGTCCTTTTTTCTTGCAATAGGTACACGTAGGAATAGACAAGGATTTAGAATCAAGTTTATCAGAAGCTTGATTTTTAGAAGTTGTGCCAGATTGAGTTTTAGGAGTCGTATTAGGCTGAAACATCTTTCTACTAGTAGACTGTTGAGTGAATGATTTGCCTACATTAGGAACTTTATGAGTTAAAGAATGCTTGTCAGCAGCAAGAGCAGCATTTTCCAAGGTATCGATCTCATGCTTTTCAAGATGAGTTTTAATGTCTTGAGGAACACAGTTCTTGAACTCTTCAAGTAATACAAGTTGTTTGAGACTTTCATAACATGTTCAACTTTCTCGGCTAAGCACCATCTCTTAAATAACTGCTCTTTTTCTCTTGCAAATTCAACATAAGTTTGTCCAGCTTCTTTTTTATAGTTTCTGAATTTTTGCCGATAAGCCTCAGGGACTAACGCCTAACCCTTTAAGATGCACTCCTTAACCAAATCATAGTCAGAACTTTGCTGTAATGACAGGGATGCATAGATATCTCGGGCCTTGCCAAAAAGTACACATTGCAATAATTGAGTCCAATGCTTCCTTGGCCATTTCAAATTTTCAGCAACTTTTTCAAAATAAATAAAATATTTGTCTGCTTCTTTTTCTCTAAAAGGGGGCACTAACCTGATATTTCTTGTAATGTCAAAACTTGAATTTGTGAAGTGGAAATGTGCTTTTCACTTGCCAGCTCTATTTCTTTCATTCTAATTTGAAATTCCCTTTCATCCTTCTCTTTTTCAAATAACATTTGTTTTTCTTTCTCTCTTTTCTGTCTCTCTCTCTCCTCTTTCTCAAATTGTAATTGTTTATCTTTCTCCCTCTCCTGAGTCTCTCTCTCCTCTTTTTCAAATTGCAATTGCAATTGCTTCTAATTGCAATTTCATTTGTTTATCATTCTCTTTTTCCTGTCTCTCTCTCTTCTCTTTTTCAAATTGCAGTTGCAATTGTTTCGCTCTTTCCTCCTTCTGAAGCTCGAGCTTCCTTAACTCCAATTCCATCTTGTATTTCATTTTTAATTCCTTTAATTTTATGTCAGAGTCTGATACCGACTTACTGACCGAAGCCAAAACAGTTTTATCAAGAACATTCTTTTCTACCAAATATTGAATCAAAATGTTTTTAATTTCTTGCTTCGTTAAGGAAGATTTTGCTTCAGAAAGATCATATTTTCTGGCAAGTTCAAGCAACTCGTCTTTTTTGAAACTATCCAACTGCTCCTGAGTTGGACTAGAAAGAAAAGTCTCCACTTTTAATGACATTGGGAATGAAAGCCTGTTGTTTTCACTAAAGATTTCAAACAAAATGTAAAATAGTACATGGGATTTAAAAACTAGGGGAATTTAAATTTCAAAAGAAACAATTTTCTGAAATATTTAACCAAAATTCATATATCCCGAGGATGATCCCCCAGTTTTCTCTTGTTACGTGTAGGCTCGTATGAAAGTAACAAAAGAAAAGAGTGAAGCCAACAATCTTTGTAAATTTTAACAAAATAGCATATTTCCCTAGAAAACAATGTAAAAATAGGAAATAGGACTTACGGTTTGTGAATATAATCCAAAAATTAATCCTAAAGTTGAAAAAATATAAGTCCTATCACTAAACAGTTCTAATTGAGTCCAGGTTCGAATGTCGATGAAATTCCAATATGGAAGGCAATGATGTCAGATGAGGTCGCTGTACAAATGGCAACAATTCCTTGTTGAATCACAATTTATAATGTTCCCGTTTAGAATTCCAGAATAAATTTCCACTGAATGTCTTTGTCCAAGTATTTTCTAAAAAGAAGAAGCACTTGTATAATTTTCTAGAGATTAAATTATTAAATTCCAAAAAACAGATGAACTTCAAAACAATCTGGCTTCAACAATAAAACACCTTGAGCTCTGAGGTGTAAAAATTACAACTGATCAATCTACTAGCAAAATGGCTGTTTTAAGCCTCAATTTTAGATCACATCGTGGCTCCCGTGACAGGTTACGTGACCACTAATTTGAACAGCGCAATAAAACAAATGCCATTTACGATGTAGCTAGAATAGCCCTATCTAAGAATCAGATTCTTGCGCTGGAAATGAATTTAAAAATAAAACTGTTTACAACAGAGCTGACACGTGGGCTGAAGATGATCTTGGTAATAGCCAATCATTTTCGTGTAGTGTTTACAAAGTCTATGAACCAAAGTGAGCTGAAAATAGTGCTTAAGTCACACTTTTACGTTCTAATCAGACTGATATTTTTTCAAAAATATCAAATCCCGTGAAAATAATCATTACAATAAAATGTAATGAAACAAATATAAAATAAAAAAAGAATTTAAAACTAACACACAAGTAATTAAGTTACATGTACGTAACACATCAAAGGACTTGTGATGATGTCTGATTAGTACTAAATGGTGTCATTCTTACATTTAATATGGCAGTCACAGTGGCTGATTTGAAAATCGTGTTATTGCAGAAAAATATACATCAGGGTTACTTTGGCCTCTTGATTGTGTTCCTTTTGTTTTATATTACAACCAATGTGGCACAGTACAATTAAGCAGTTATCTAGGTGTACTGAAATCAGGAATTGTGAATAATATAATCTGTCAAATGACTGAATATGACAAAACAAGAGAATTAAAGTCAATGGATATCCCTTGGGTGAAAGGAAAATATCTGGAAATTTACATTGGAGAACCAGCATTTCATTTTAGTAGATGAACTGAATTTATATTAATAAGATTGTGAGGTAAGGCTATCATGAAATGCAACTCTTGGCACACCTAATACATTGTTGTATTCTTATTTTCAGAATAATCCAAAACGTGTTCGCCAGTCACTAGCTCAGAAGTGGTCAGATTCAGGAACTGTACCTAGTGCTGATTCATTGCTGCTTTCACCAGAAACTCCAGTAAGCTAATTGTTTATGTGCTTATCTAATTTCCATGCTATTTTGATGATGGTAATACTGTAAAATTGTACTGAATTTATGATAGATAAAGACAGATCCTTTCTACCAGATATTACATACACAGTTATGTCTCAGTCTTGAGAGTCCATATATCGTAATATTGCATTATACAGTTTTATGAAATCGGTAGTTTTAGAAATGCGTTATTGGGAAATTGTTTGACATCTTTTGCTTAAAAGATTGTTCATTGTAGATTGTGTGCAAGATTTTCCGATGATAGTTAGGAATATTTCATTTGCTGAAAAAATGTTTTATTTGAAATCAATTGCAGTGTTGATGTTTATGTGACATAATGAATGTGGAAGAGACATAGTGTTGCCTTTATGTTTTGGTGAGTACCACACATCAATGAAAGTAGGTCACTATGATCTAAAAGTTTCATACTTCATTGTCTTCAGTTAAGTTTTGCATTTGGGTCAGTTTTTGAGGCATTGTTGAGTAGGTATGAGTATTCTCAGCTAAAATCATATTGTGATATTGTATGTATCGATCAGTACTGCTACCAGTCTGACCATTTTGAAAATCCATGAGATATCTTATGTCAATTTGATTTGCAGGACATGTAATGTTTCCATTATAATAAATAGCATATTCAACCTGCTCTGTTCAATGTTTTTTGGGGGGTAAAAATTTGAAACATTGTTAGAGATTCCGTTACTTCACTATATGCCAGTTTTTACAGGTAAACTTTGTCCAGGTACCATAAAAAAAAGAAACTCTGTCTTTTTGTACCAACAAATGGTAAAATGTGTTTTAAGTCTTGAAGGTTAACTGTCTCAACATCAAAATCCTCTCAGAAGCCAACCTGTTCTTTTCATACAATTATAGTCCCACATCTCTGCTGACTTTGAAAAGTGCTTGACAGTATCAAAATAGCACCAGAAGATTTTACGAAGAACTGGCTTTTTTATTGATTCAGGTGGTATAATGGTATATACATATAGTATAATTCTGCCTTCCAAGTGTATTAAAAAATAGATAACTTACATTTAGGACTGAAGTTCCCAGTTATCAAATTACTGAAACAGTATCAGATTGCAGCTGCAGCTTTGCAAGTGAGGGAGCTTAGAGATCAGTTGCATTGTGTAGTTGCTGTCAAAACCATGCCTGAAGCCATCAGAGATAAGCCAGCTCTCCTTCTTATTCTTTTGTATGTGACTAGTTGCTGGTGCACAAAACAAAAACAAAAAAAAAACATTTAAAGCACCGATTGTTCTGGTCCATAGTTGTTAATCCCAGCTTTTTATTTCTTCTTTAAAACAAATTAATAACCACTTTTTTGCTGAGGGACTGGCTTGGTTTGGAATTTTCCACCTTATATTTATGGATGACCATAAGTTGCCTGATCTGTTGAGCCATGCTGAAGTAAGGCTTTCACTTGGACCATGTCAGAAACTTGTTTATTTCATTTGCTTACTCTAAAGTATTGTTTACAACGAAATTTTCCCTACTTTATGCAAATGATAAACCATGAATTAACGAGATTAGGTGTTTATCATTTTTACCAGTAAAATTTGGCCTTGTATTGACTTTTTCCATCCTTGCTAGTACAATGTTCAGATAGTTGCACAACCTAGTGGAATTTCTGATTATGTGCATGGCCAGATAAGATGTGAGTTTACAGTTTAAAAGATAGGTAGTGTCCAACTTTTAGAGGTGGATGATGTCTGTATTTATGTCCAGAAAGATTACCAGTGCTCCATCCAGAATAGTTGATGCTATGTTATTATATAAACCACACAATTGATTGGTTGTGATCTTCTTTCAAGATTCCAAGTACTATTTTCAGTAAATAAAATTAGTTCCACAACCAGTATATATGATAGACAATTAGGGTTAAAATATTGATAAAGAAGAATATGTACACATTTGAACTGCATTTAAATGTGTCCTGAAGCAATACCATTACACCAAAAATAAGTGTTAACTAAATTTATTGCTTCTCTATCACTGGTAAGGTTATGCATTTAGGGTCAGTTTATCAGGCATTATAAGTAGTGAGCATTGTAACTTGGTATTGAAATGTGTCATGGTGAGTGCAGTAGCATTGTAACATAAAATGGTCACTGTGGCCTGAAATTCACACTTCAGTGAGATCATTTAGATTTTGCATTTAGGTCAGTTTCCCAGGCATTGTTAGTACAGAGTCAAGCAACATGGAGTGTGAATGTGTCTCACAAGTTTGTTGACATCTTACTAAAACTAGGTAACTTTGACCTACATTTTATGCATCAAATTATGCATTTAGGTTTGCTTTTCTCAGTGATTAGCTACTGAGGCATGAAACTTGGTATGTAGATTCATCATTGTGAGTGAAGCAACATCTTGCCAAAAATAGGCAACTGACTTATTTTCATGTTTCAGTGACCTGGATTAAATTTTATGTTTAGTGTCATTTTCTTGTGCATGCTTGACTGCATGGTCATGCAAAAAGAGAAATAATAAGGTGTTTATATTCTGTGAACACTTTTTGTTTTCTTTCACAGTATGAATAAAGTAATTGTCAATCACAATAAAAACAAAACAAAATGAATTATTTTAGCTCCTTCAGTTTAATAACAACCATCATTTGTATACATATATGTGTTTGTAACACTTTGAGCTTCTGTTGGGTAGCAGGCATTTACCTTTTCTATACATTAACCAAGTTGAAATAGTTGTTAGATTTTATTTATCAGGTTTTTGATATGTAATCTAGGTGCAAGTTATTAATGATATATTCCATTTTGACTGGACACTTGTAGATACTAATATTTGTTAATATTTATTTAATCTCCAGAGTAAATCCCTGATAGGAGACAACAATATTATCTATTCTCCACCTTCCATCATCAAAGACACACTTGGGGAAGAGGGACTCGAGGATGTCTTCACTTTGCCAAAGTCTCCAGACCCAGTATGTACAATTTCATAGAAATGCAGCCCAAGATAGAGATGTGCAGCCTTCTCTCATTACCTAAGCTATTTGACCAAGCCCAGTTTTCATGAGGCTTCTCTGATTGAGTTCATCCTCATCTCAGAATTGGATCCTCTGGAAGATTAATGAATTCAAAATTAAGTTTGTTTTGTAACAAAACACTGATATCATTGGCATGTTGGTTTAATGCAGTTAAACGTTTCTAATTTCTAAATAATGATTGCTGAAAATTGAGCTATTATGTACATCATTTTAATATATTAGAAAAGAAGGGCAGGCAAGATGATTTTCTGGGTACATGCAGGATTCTGGAATTAGAGGGTCCAGTTTGTGCAGTGAAGTAGGTAGAGGAAATACAAGAGTTACTTCCCATCCCAGTTGTAGTGCAAGATACACCTAAAAGTATGATGCAAAATAAGATCATATGTCACAAAAAAGTGAAACTGCAATGAAGGATCTCTTCTTTCAGACCTGTTTACTGCTCCAGTTTCACCCTGGTTTCTGTGAAACATTTCACAAAATATGCATTAAGGTTCAAAATGAGAAGGGGGTATTTATTTTACAGGCATAGTCTTTTTTTCACAAAAGATGCAGTATGTTAGAGTTCTGTTTATTTGTTAGGCTCTTCAGATCTAATACTGAAGCACTTGAGAAGGCTTTAATGCACCAAATTCAAGCTTCTGTATGATGTTGAGTGAGGTGAGACTCAATAACTTCATGCTGTGATGAACTAATGACAAGTTCAATAAAGTAGTTGTATTTATAATCACTCTGGATAGCAGATAAGATGGTCTTTTTAGAAATGATGGTATGCAGCAAGAATAGTGATCAGGCAATTCATGCAAAATAGTGTTGACTAGAGGTGGGGGCACAGCTAATTTGCGGATTGAATTCACTTGAAGTAGCCACACATTTGCTTGGTGAGGTTCTTCACAACTACAACTGTGGGACTATCCAGCTATTTGGTAGATGTAGATTGAAAGGGTTCCATCTATTGAATGTAAATAATTATATTAAATTGCAGTGTGTAAAGTTGATAAGAAATCAGAACACTTAACATTGATCTTCTTGGATTTTGAGTCTTAGTTTAAATTTTGTTCTCAACTTTTTTGTCTTTCAGTGATTTTTTTTTTATGTATAGGTCTATTCCATTAACCATCTGTAAAGCAATTTCTATCTGAAGTCTCAGCTTGTATGTGTCTACCATTAGTATTGATAAATCTATGTTATTTCAGATTATGCTGTTTCAGCCAACACTTTTCACCGATTCTGAATGCACTTTATCTGAACAGCTATTTCATCCTGTATGTACTTATTTCCCTCCATATAAAATCCTGCTCAAGATATGGTTTTTGCAAAGAAAATTTTGATAAAGCAACACCCTCCATCCCCAGCTCTTCTATTCACTGTGTATGTATACATTGACGAGTTCCTGACTTTAGTTGATGAAGTGCCACAATATATTTATCTTGCATTTGTAGGCATATTTATTGGCACTTTTAACACATCATTCGGTGTATCATGCCAAGTAAATGGAAGGTAATTGCCTTTGCCTACAGACATACTGAGGCAGCCAACTCAGGCTGACCTGGGTTGGTATCAAACCTGGCAACTCTTCGATTGAGTCTGCAGTTCTCCACTTTATTTGTAGGTAGCAGTACAAGACATTATGCTTATTAAGAGACTTTGTATTTTGTTTTTTAGTGCCTACTACACGTGGACCAGAAAGTGTGATTCAGTATTGACTACTCTTTGGACGCTGTTCACTAACGTTGGTCAGCCTAAGATTTGTAGCAAATTATATCAGATAAACACAGATTATAGAAGTATTTACATAGTGCATATCTAAATATCATATAACATTTTGTTGTTGAGTAATATGTTAGGAATATTAGCTTGCTACCTCGCGAATTCAGCCCCAATAAAAGAAAAAAGTCTTATCCTATCTGTTTTTAGATAGACAAAGGGCAGTAACTCTTGCCCATTATCTCCCCTTGATACCACCAGGTTTCCCCCGTTTTTAGCTTAGCTGCAATGCATAGCACACGCAGGCAATAGCCTCCGACAATGCAGCCCTTTTTATGATTCTATGGGCTCGTCCAATATTGATTTTTGGATTTATTGTGTGGTTTTATCGATCTACAGCAGGTTGTATGCTTTATTTTACAAATTCTGCCAATTTTTTTTTATGATTTGTAACTTTCTGGGACTTCATCTTGTAAGACCACTACCCCCCCATGCTATCATTGACCTTATACAAGGTCATTACAAGTTAGCATACCTTGGAGTTCTTATTAGCGAAATTGTGAAGTGCTGCTTTAATTATGCTTAGTTTATTCAGCTTTCACGCTGTTTTGATAGTATTATGGTTTAATTATTAACTAAGCAATGTGCATTAGCTTATATAGGGCCATAGGTTTCTGTTACGACACTTTCACTGATCTGTTAGTTACAACAGTGTTGTAGTAACCTAGTAATTTCACCTGATTTCTAGTTTCTGCTTTAGTTTGTTTCTTTTGTGTCGTTTCAGCAGAATATTAATTTAAATGATCTATATGCAACTTCAGAGCAGGGAAGTCTATCATGACTGTTGCATTGTTTATATTATGTATACATTGTCTCTGATATGCAGTGTCTATAATACATAGTCAGTGGAAGTCTAGGCTTCCTTTTTAGGTAATAAGTCATATACTGATTGGCAGTTTATGCTATTAGCTAGTTAGTCACATACTAATTTGCTAATCTATGCTTTATTTTCTCCTCTTGTGTCGTTTAAGGAGGAAATGTTTACTATACATATAACAGCCATGTGCAGAGCACTCATCCAGTTTGTCATTGAGGAGAAGGAAAGACAATAAATCAAGGAAGACAACCTGCGGGTCGTCGTTGGCAGTACTAATGCATTGGGGAATATTCCCCAATTTTAGGCAGCCCAGGTGGCATAAGCCCCCCCCATATGTCTGAGCATGGCCTTCAGGCCTGTTAGTCTGGGTGCATGGGTAGGATTCTAATAATAATACTGCCAAACCAACACCAGCTGAGACCAGCAGTCATGACATTTCCAGATGAAACCGACAACCCAGCCAACACCGGCATTCCAGCCATCCCAGCATGGGGACCTTTTCTTTGAAATGGTCCAGCCAAATAGTTCATATGGGGATCTTCGTGATAGATCAGTCTGTCTAGCCAAGCTGTCAGTACTTTTATCATTACCATACGGGAGAATTTCAGTGAGAAATCTGTCCATTGAACTAGGCCTTTGGTGCAGCAGGTACTGGCAATTGCAAGACTGTTTGTATACTTCCAGCACTTGAGCCTACCACATGCTGTTCACACCCAATCCTTTGGATCTAATGTATCTCAAAACCGCACCATCGCCAGTTGTCCAGCCATTTCAGCATGGAATCCATACAACAATTTACGGGGATCTTAATGACAGATCTGTACGTCCAGAATACTTTCCACGACATGGCCTTTCTATGACGGAGATTTCAGTGAGAAATTTGTTTAGCCAGACCTTTGGATTGGCTGGTTCCGGTGAGAGCTGGACCATCTTCTATACTGCCAGCTTCCAGGCCAACCATCCACCGGGCCAACCCGCCAGCATTGCTGGCAGTGCCGGTCTTCCGTATGTTCACTGATTATCCACAAGGGAGAGCCAGTGAAGTTTTACTGAGGATGGAATTGAGTCTTCATACCACTTTGTATGGCTTCTCTAGCGCTGCAAGTAGACCCAGTTAGGCCTCGTCACACAATGCATACAACAGAACTTCATCAGATCCACCATGGAATGGACTGTAGGTAGCTTTCTAGCCGCCGTTGAAGACAATTTCTTTTCGGGTGTTGTCTACTTCAGAATGTCCCCACTATTACCACTGCTCTACAGAATTGGCAGATCTCATCAAGGAGGAACATATGTACTTAAGCGACAAATGCCTTCAAAACCGATCTCCCAACACTTGACAAGAATGTGGTAGCTGTTCATACGTATGCTTGTCCGTTTTTGTTTTGTTTTTTTGGGCAGATAATCTGCTACATACCCATCAGAGCTGGTTAGGGATGTTGTTGCAGACACCCAGCAACACCCACACTTGCAAGACGATGACCAGGATTGCCAGGGTCATTAACTAGGGTTGCTCACCATACCATCATGGCCAACTCTTTGATATGACATGTCGCATGTGTGCAGTCCACGTCGCTCCTACCTTATACCCTCCCTTTCAGGGCGACCCCGTTCGGGAAACCATTGCTTTGGAGGAAGATTAGAGGCAGGCAGGTCGGGCACTGCTCCTCCACCTCACCACTCAACATACATGGACGTTTGGAACCACTCAGTCTCCACCTGTGTGAAGGGATGTTCAGCAACCTCAAGACAGGGGATCTACTTAGTCATACGTGCACCAACATTGATTCCTGGGATGCAATAATACAATGGTGGTATAAAACCGATTTTGAACTCTCTAGACCCTCTGCTTCCCTCAATGGTGGGGGGGGGGGCTGATCCAGGCCATTCGGAGGGGCTTCGGGTTTCGTTCATCAACAATCCCCTCTCCCCTCCTCATGAATACACCATCAGACTGGGAGATGGATACCTTTCTACAACAGGTGATATGCAAGATGGAGATGGTGAGGTCATTCTGCTCCTCCATCAGACGGGGTGAGTATGCAGCCAATCTCGATCTGACAGATGCATACTTTCACATCCCTATCACCTCATCTTTTGCAAATTTCTCCATTTTGCTTAATGCCACTCCATTACCAATTCACTGTTCTTCCCTTTGGCCTCAACATCAGCCCCTGGGGCTTTCACTCCGATTATGGATTGTGTCGTCTCCCTGTTCTAGCCAACGTCATCTACATCGATGGAAATGTACCTGGTCAGCATCCTACAGAAACTCATGGTGAGTTCTATCCAACTCCAAGGTGGGAATTATCTTCATACTCCTCTAGATCATCTAGGCCTTTTCACGAACTGGGAAAGTCAGACCTCCATCCATCCAAGAACTTTGTCCATGGGTATGGAGTTCTTAACCAATCTGGAATCTAGCACGATCCCTTGTGTTTCCATTATCAGAATTGTTGAACTCATTGAGTCCATTTCCAACAGGACTTTGATTTTATGGGGAAGATTTCTTGCAATCCTTGGTTTATTATATGGCAGGGGACTTGATCCTGCTTGGCCATCTCTTTCTGTGGACCTTGCCAGCACATTGGCGCCCTGTTGTGTGTCCTTTATATCAAACAGTCATGATCACACCCAAGATTCGATCATTCACATGCCAGGTGGGGCAGTCCAGGTTGTCTGACCAATAGAATCCTGCTAAAGAACCCCAAGTGGAAATAATGGAAGGTACCTCCACCAGTATGCACATTGGGGGTGCCCACCAGTTGCAGACCTTTATTACCCTCAGCAACACCTGGGGAACGGCCTCTAAATGTCAGCATCCAAGAAAAGCTGCCATCTACACCTTTCATTTCTGTAAAGATCACCTCTGAGGCAATAACAGGCCTTTTTTGGTCCGACAACTCTGTGGTGGTGACCTATCACCTCAAACAGGGAGGTACCAAACCACTCAACTGGCATGTTCTGACGGCATTTTCTATGCGGGTGCAACAATCTCCATATTAACATACAAATCAGATACTTTCTGGCAGCATAAGTGGCTTGGCCAAGAATCTCTCCAGAGGTGGTCATGTCCTTCACACAGAATAGCCCTTCCATCAGTTGGTCCTCATTTGGATTTGCACACTTCAAGGGAATCCGATGATTGACCTCTTTGCGATGAGGTGGAATCAAAAGCTACTCACCTTCATCTCCCCAGTTCCAGACACAAAAGCTTGTGCCATGGATGCACTGTCAATCATCTTGGAGGGGTTGTGGGCCTCATTGCAGGGACAGAATGGCAAGATGATTCTGATAGCCCTTCTTTGACGGGACAAGTCCTGGGTCACCAATCTACTTTCCTAACCATAGTACACCCAGGAAGATTCCGGCCAACCTGAATCGACTGCCCTCTTCTACACACTTGGCTCTTACCAGGACAGCCTTGCAAGTCAAACAGTTCCAGCTTCAGTTGTGGAGAGATTCTTGAGAGTAACCAACAATATCATCCCTCTTCATGCCTCTGTCTTTTCTCTGGCTCAGTTCTCTGAGGAAAAACGGTCACGCCCCAATCACTACCAAGGCTACTGCCCCATGATATTGGACACATCCCGGCATCATGGCAACATGTTTTGGGGCAGGATAGAGATCTATTGGATCTTTTAGACAATATTGGTCTCTTCAACCAATATCCCCCACTTTTTTTGTCTTTAAAGAGATCCACTCCTGGGCTTAAACATGGTTCATTTCGAACCCCTTTGAACTTCTAGCCAACACATTGCTAAAGTCACTGTCATACAGATCATGTTTCCTGATATCTTTAGCTTCTACATGCAGGGTAAGAGGGCTGCATACCTTTTTATGTTGACCCGAATTCCCTTCAGATCGGAGGGTTCGATGGTTCTGACGACACCATCGGGTTTTGTATCCCAAAATAGGTTACCGTCTGTCAGTAGTCAAATTCTAATCATCTTTTTCAGTCAGAACCAAAGAAATCCATGAAGCAAATTCATTTCAGTGAAACTCCTACAAAGACCCTTCTTCCAACGGTAAAAAAATATTATATTTTTTTCATATATATATATATATATATATCTCCATCTCAAACATTACAATACTGGCATAATATTATATGTATTTATCCATAACCAGGTCAAGAACAGCAGCCATGCAAGTTCCTGTTTACACTCTCAAGCACTAACTTGCAACACACAGAGATAAGTCATGTCATGCGCAAATGATGCTTCCTTCCATTGTGAGTCAGAACACTATCGCCCATCAAGCCTTTATCAGGACTGAAGTGGGTCATACACTTGGTGTACTTGGACATTTCACCAGATCAGTCGCCTCATGTAGCTTACTGTTTTGAAGTTTCAAGCAATCTCTGTGAGCCAGAACACAGGACATCACGCTTCTCAACCTTTATTCCTGGTTGAAGTGGGTTGTACACTTAGTGAACTCTGACGTCTCACCAGATCAGAATAGCATCACATAGATTACTGCTCAGAAGTCTCAAGCCATCTCTGTGAGTCTTGCTTTTGAACGGAACATTTTGATCCAAGATATTGTAGATGCTGTTGGCTGACACCTCAGAGACTTAGTGCTGCAGCCACAAAATTGGATTTGGTAGGGCCGGTGACAGCAGCACAGATGGCCACCAGACCGGCTAGATCAATCAATGCAGCCTGTTAGCGGATTCACCAGTGAAAATTTTTGTAGGTGAGACTTCATCTTCTCAGCCATAAAGAATCCCAGATCAAAGGATCCCAGGCTATGTTGCTTGCATCATTTGAGAATGGGTTATCTTTCTAGGGGGAATCCAACCACTCATCACCAGAAGGATACCCGAGGTAGAGGTTGGATGCTCAGCATCCCCTCCTCCTTGTAGTTTTTCTCCTAATGTAATGTGATTGGGGAACGTATTTGAAGGAGAAAGCAAATTTTTAAGTAAATATGTTTCTCAGAGAATACTTAGCCAATCGCATTACTTAAAAACACTCCCAACGACCCCGCCATGCGTGCATCTGCGTTAGTGTCTTGCTCAGCTAAAGACTGATGATGCCTGGTGGTATCAAGGGGAGGTAATGGGCAAGAGTTACTACCCTTTATCTAAAAATAGGCAGGATAAGATTATTTTTGTCTTTTAGTAGGACTGGATTCTCGAGGTAGTAGGTAAATATTCCTAATGTAATGTGATAGGGTAAGTATTCTCAGAGAAACGTAATTTACTTAAAAATTTGCTTTCTTTCAAAAAGTCAGATCTAAAAAATGAGTAAAACTACTCTTCTGAGCGATCTTGACAATTACATGAATTCAGGAATGCTATTTTTGTAGGTATGAATATGTGGAATGGCTCACTGGATCACTTTATTAACTGTATATTAAGGAGGTGAATACTGTGCTGGGAGTGGTTAAACATCTAGATGAAATGAAGAGGAGAGGTGATTATTAAAAGGTTGGGACTGTTATGAGATGATGAATTATTTATTATTACTTATTATCAATTGCTGAAAAATTCTAATCATCTTTTTCAGTCAGAACCAAAGAAATCCATAAAGCGAATTCAGTTCAGTGAAACTCCTACAAAGACCCTTCTTCCAACGGTAAAAAAATATTCATTATATTTTTTTCAAATATATATATATATATATACACCTCCATCTCAAACATTACAAGACTGGCATAATATTATTTGTATTTACTGTTCCTTTTTGTTTTATTTTTAATTTTTGTTTTTGTTGTGCTAAGCAAGATTTTCTACTTTCTGTGGGTTGCTGGGAAAGGGATCTTCTATTCCTGGACCACATGACAAAGAACATCTTAGGCATCAGACTTGTGTAGTATTTGATGTTTGAAACCAGTGGACCTGCCAGCCTTAATGTTTTACCGAAATGACCCTTAGATAATAGACCTTAAAAACAGAAGAAAAATAATTAATAAAAAACATACAGTTATTGCAGAACAAGACTGAGTCTACAAGGGTTACCTCAGACACTTTTGTCTACCCATGTTGTTCATGCAAAATGCCTGTTTTTATTCTATAGTAGTTTCTGGAAATGTATTCCTACAAAGAAAACTCGTTGAGGGCAATTGGTGCAATCAAATCAGCCACTTGAATGTCCAAATATTTGGCCCATATGCCTACAGAAGAATAATGAGATACTTTGTGATGCTTGGAAGAAAATGAGGAAAGGCATTAATTACATTTATTGCACACTATTAAGTGTGAATTTGATTATTGCCCGTGGCAGGAGCGATGATTGCAGCAACCACTTGAATTGACAAAATATAAAATTCACAATATGTTGAGATGTAGCACTAAATCATGGACATACTTGGGGTTTGGAACTGCAGTTTCTGAAACTGAACTGAAGGTATTTTTTCTTTCAACATAATGCTGTCTTCACCACATGAGACTACATTTCTGTACTTTTCACATGCATTTCCCAGATCAACAGTAGTAGTACACGATATATTTGATTACACTCTACTGAAAATTGGTCTCACTTGTGGAAAAAATATCAGTGATCTTGCTGAGGTCTTTTTTGGGGCTGGCAGGTCTGAACCACTTGTACACATTTCCATGGTATCGTTCTTGAAATGAATTCAGTGATATGATATTTCAACCTGGTTAGTGTCTGAAGCCTTTTTCCTGTCTTTTTAGCTGAGTGTGCAGTTTGAGAAAGTGGCCTGTGGGAAGACAGAGGACCAGCTGTTGATGACAGAGCTTGCTCGGACATATTCCCAAGTTCTCCGGCCCAGGTCACTGAACCTCTGACCTATTTAGTAATATTAAACTCCATCTGTTAGTCTCTAGCACAAAGTTACTGTATTGTCTAAATTTCAGAGGGCAGCTGATCAATGTCTGTTGAGATCATATTGTACTTGCGTCTGTGGTGTCAAGTTTGTCCATTATTGAGACAATAATTACACACAGTGGGGTCTTTTTTATTTTCTGTATTAAGAGATAGATTTAGTTATTACAGTTTTGCTGGCTTTGTTGTCAACTTTAAGATTTTGTGTTACATTTTTGAAAGCTGAATGTGGGATGGGTAGTACCATTATGGGCATGACTGTTTTGCAAAATCCATTTCTTGTATAACATGTACAAAGTCAAATTGATGTAACTTCATTACTTTTCATCCAACGTATGTGAATCTTGCTGTGTGACCACTTTATCAGTTTGTATTTCACTGTAATAGTTTTGTCTTGTCTGGTTTAGTACCCAGAGTTCTTGCATTTGATGTACTTTCACCCTTTCAGAGTGTACTCCATGGAGATGAATAACCTTTACTAAAGCATACAACTATAATGGCAGTGATGTTTTCTCTCACTCTTTTTAGATGGCTTACAACCAGGTGACCCCTTGTTGAGAACTTTGTGTATCATGTCCTGTATATTTATGCACATCCAGTGTATCTTGTTCCAACTATGCTGTTGTACCTGACATCCATGAGAAAAGATGATGGCAATAAGGCTGTTTTGTTTGCCGACATAAGTGACATTATTTGGTGTTAGCCCTGTAAATGTTTACAGAACTTGCCTTCTGTTTAAATGATAAATGAAGCCCATGAAAAAAAGAGGTGACATTGTATCTGGTCTTTTAAAAAAAATGGCTGAAAATAAGCATGGCAATTTATATCCAGTTTGGGAGTATTTCACAATTGTTTCCTGCATTGGGGTAGTGCTGGTGTTTGGTCAGCTACTTCAGACATAAACAAGTTTCTTAAATGTGTAACTTGTGAAGTGATCCATGCTGCTTGGAACAATAGCTGGATGGGGTAGGGAATAAGGTTAAGCCAAATGAATTTGTTTGCATAGGTGTTAATTCTAACACTCTTACGTATATCCAAGCTGTTCATGAATATTGAAAGAGCTAATTAAGAAAATATGTTGTTGTTTACTTGTAAATTCTAGATCACTGAATTTGCACTTTACTGCATTGTGTCTGTCAGGTAATGTTGTCGTAGCTTACCTTTTTTGTCAGTTTAGTCATGAAATACCTATTTTGCAACTTTTGGTCTATATGTACAACTGATGTTTAAGGAATTTACATACAGACATATTCATCTCAGCTGGGTGTGGAAGGGTAGTTTTGATTCTTTGCTCTAATCTTTAAAACATTAATGTCATTTATGAACTCGATAGAGCAGTGTGTCTATATTGTGTAATACACCTCGTTTTTAGGTCAGGTAGTGGTTGTTATGTCAGAATTTGAATAGAAGCTTAGGTAAAGAGGTAAATAGTACTATCAAGTAATCTTAATTACTGTGGAAAATACTTTCTTTCAAACTTAATCGTGAAGACTTTACCTATCAATATCTTGAATGAAAACAACTCACATCTGCCACAAATTGCCAGTACTGGCATGCAAGTGGATTAACTGTGTTTGAATGGAATAATTTCAAGTTCCATTGGTTGAGTAAACATTGCATATTTTGGTAAACGTGACAGTCATATATGAGAGAGCAACATCCGACTTGCATAGAAAACAAGAATTGGGGAAAATCAGTAACATAATTTAGCATTCCAAAAACTGATCACGGGGCTAAACCCTGCAGGTTGTTGTATGTAAAATAAGACTAATCGGCCTTCCAGCATGTAGTATGAGGTGACTAATGGTGGCAGTGGCTGTGGTGGCTCAGTGGTCAGTGTGCCAGACTGGTTACCAAAAATGCTTGAGTTTGAATCCTACCATTGGATTAGCCCGAGTTGGCTACTGTGGTGCATTCATGGGCAAGGCATTATGTTCCAACTGCCCTGGCACTAAATGACCTGTTGGCATTGTTGTATTGCAAAACACAAAACCAAACCAATCTCAAAGGCTAAAAGAACCATACTAGACAAAATCATGGAGCTGTAAGAAAATGTGTGACTTATACTCGAGAAATCTTGTAATTAGGCCAGGAACTAATGTTGTTTATGTTTTTATTAATTTTCTTCATGGACATGCAATGGATATATTTTGAATATTGTTTTGGAACTAAACTTTTGGCATTCCTGAAAAATTATCTTTGAAGTGCAGACACTCAGAAACACACAAAAAATGTCAAGTCAAAGTAAAGAGATTTAAATTTAAAGTTAAATATTTAGCAGTGTCTTGAAGGAAGGGGGATGGGTCTTAAAAGGTTGTTAAAAAAAATGGACAAAACAAATTACTGTTCAATCAGAACTGATGATTTACAATTAGATAAAAGTAGTATTTTCAAAAAAACTGCATTAAAACATTTTTTTTTTCAAATAAGAATAAAATTAGAAACACTTAGAGAAATATGATATAAGTGTTTTCCTTCTTAAAGATGCACAAATTGTAAAATAAAATCCATAGTGAACAGTATTGATGACAGCTCAATATTAAACTAAAAGTATGAAGCTGTACAACTATAACTATGTAATACAGTTACATTTGTTTTCTTAAAAGACTTTAAGATGTGTGGTTGGTGCTGATCTGACATTAAATATGGCCACCATGCCTGCCATCTTAAAATCTTGTCACTACTACTCCTGAACAGAAAGTCATATTGACATGATGCTTTCACTCAAATACTTCTTATAATGCCTAGTTGATCTAAAATGAAAATGGTGCCAATTTGATCTCCGTTGGCTATGTTGAAAATATTATCACTGCTTCTTGATGTCTAATTGATCCTAAATGAAAATGGTGCCAATTTGATCTCCATTGGCTATGTTGAAAATATTATCACTGCTTCTTGATGGATTTTCATATTGACCTAGGGTTTTCACCAACAAGACGTCTTAGGATGTTTTCAACCAACGACTTTTCTTGATGTCTAATTGATCCTAAATGAAAATGATGCCAATATGGCTCTCACAGTAGCCATTTTAAAAAGAAAAAAAAATTGTTATTGCTGTTCCTCCTAAACCAAGTCATATAAGCATGGTGCTTTCACCAGATGATTTCTTGTGAAGTCTAGTTGGTTCATATAGAGAACCATGCCATTCTGACCACCATTTTGAAACATTGCCATCACTACACCTCCTTAAATCATGGCTTGTACTGGTCCTTACAAATTGAAAATATGTTTACTTTTTATTAAACCTGATTAAGGCCAGGAAAATGTGCTTTTTTAAGAACAGGAAAATTCATTAAAAAGTCTTTAGTTTTTTATTTTTCTAATTTTTTTCATTGGTAATATCAGATTTTTGTTTATTGATGATAAACAAAGAAATCACTGGAAACAGGAAATGGATGCCAGTTTGCCAGTCATCACACCTTGAAAGAATCCGTGGATTCTTTCAGTATGGAGGTGTGGAATCTGCCAAGTTGTCACGAGGGATCAGTGTACAGTATTAACTCTACAGAATCATCGTTTGGTTTCATTTAATGCTTGGTCTTTACATTCAGGACATTTTTCCTTTTAAAGTCCTTACCCAATATTTTCATCAGATGGCATCTAGCATGTGGAGTGATGGTATTATTAACATTGTGTTTTCATAAAAAAGGCTTCTTGTGATGTTAGTTGGCCCTTAATGAAAATGGTGCTGATCTGAGATCCATTATGACACTCATGGCAGTCATCTTGAACATCTTGCTATCCTTACTTCTAGCTGGAAAGTGACTAACATGGGATTTTCAGCAAGAGACTTCCTCAGCTGTTAAATTAGGGATTGGCTTTAGTATTAGAGTCCTGGAAATTCTTTTTGGCAAGCAGAGCATCAGCCCCTTCTAGGAACTCTTGATCTAAATAGTGTAACTAATGCAGCTATCCAGTCTGATTCACATTACTGTCTATTCCCAGTAGCTGACTGAACATAAGTTACAGAGATGCCAACTCCTCCGATTTGATTTGAGAAACTCTGAAAATTATTTCATTCTCTGAGAAAAATATTAGCTCTGATTGAAGCATGAAGAGGCCCAATATTTCTGCATTCAGAAAATGTTTTATTTATGCCAAATATCTACTTTTTAAAAAAATTGACAATAATGGCATTATGAAACTCAGTCTCTCCCACTGCTGTGTTTGATAGCTTATATGCTTAATGAGACATCTGGTTGGGTCATTTATACTATTAGCACTTGGCCTCGTTTTGGGATTATGCACCATTTGTAATGAAAGAATGCCTTCAAGTGTAGTAGTTGTTAGTTGGCTGTGAAATCTCAAATTTTTCTCAGATGCCATATCCCAAGTTGGATCTGCAACCAAAATGAATAAAGAGCACAAAACAGACATTTCATGAGAAATATTCTAAAGATTTTCTTAGCTTGACAAAATCTATGGTACAAGTTCAGTATTTCAATTACAGGGTGCATGTTCCTAGAATTTGATTACACATACCTTTAAATGGCAGTTATCCTCATACATCCATATACCATGGAGGGTCATTTATATATACATACTGAGAAATATGTACAGCAAAATCAAATGTCAAAGTATGCTGACATTTTTGGATGAAGTCATAATAAAGGTGTCATCAGTAAAAATTGGACTGAATGTCATGAGCTGTGATGTCAAACTGATGTTGGGGTGGGGGGTAAATTTGTAATTTTTTATAAAATAAAAGAAAAAACAACCCATCTTTTCTTGACTCTGTTTAGGATCCAGCCACCATTGTAAACATTTATTGTGATCAATAATTTTTGTCTGCAATTTTTTTATGGCATTTAAGGTCCAGAGCATTCTACAAACAGGACTGAATAGGCTTTGGTTAAACTGTATTAGCAATAAATTTTACAACAATGATTAATATTTAATTGAGTAGAGTGCCTACATCAGACCTGCCAACCCTTATGATTTTGCCTTAAGTCTTACAAAAACGACCCTTAAAATACGGACTTATGAACAAAGCAAATACTATGGAAAAATTATTGCTGCCAAAAAATCTGGATAAGTGGTTTGTCTATGTTCAATTTGGATCCAGGTTCATATTAGAATAATTGGAATTAGTCAGGGAACCAGACTACCTTTACAGCAGTACCTCAGATGCTTTAAACTGCAGATATTTTTTCATGTAAAGTGCCTGCATGCATAGCTGCCAACTGTCCCGTTTTTTCCGTATTTGTCCCGTATTTTGGACCTGAATATGGGTGTACGTTTTTTTTGGCAAAAAATACGTTTTTTAATATTAAAAAAAATAATAAAAAATTTCCTTGCAATTTTCAGTTTAGAACGGGCACTCAGTTCCATTCTGTATCGCACGTATATAGGAATACAGTTCTACAGTATGATTGGTTCATTCGAAATCGAGGCTACCATGCCTGTCTTTATCCGCCATTTTGGATTTCGCAGTTACCGCTACCACTCTGTCTCATCTTCGTAATATTCAACTTCTAATCATGTTGAATGGAAAGTAGAATATTCAGAATTTTCACCAGAAAAGACAGGAAAACAGAACTGAAAGGACAATTGTGCCGTCTTGTTTAGATTTGTGAAATCATCTAGTAAAGGAGAAGACTTTACGTTTTGGAAATGTGTAATGTGATTTTGCTATTGGGCATGGAGGCGCACATGAAATAAAGGAGCACGAAAAAGTTAATAAACATCAGCTTGCTGCTTCATCATACACAACTCAGCCTGAACTTGGATGTATATAAATACCAGAGAGAACCTTGATGTAATTGGATCGAAATTCTGTTTATAAAATTTCTTTTAGAAATGAACCTTCCTCTTTTCAGTTACTAGTGTTGCTGGTGATTTATTTTGCACGCGTTTTCCAGATTGCAAAGGATTACTCGTATGCTAGAATGAAAACAGTTCAGTAAGAAAATCGCACAGAATTGAGATTATCAATGACAGTTTGTACATTGGAATCGATAATAATTGAAAAAAATAAACAAGGTGTGGAAAAGGCTCCTATAAACAGCCTGTGTCTGAGTGTGTTGCACTTTTGCACCTTCTGAATGGGCACTGGAATGGAACAGGGTGCCCGTCCAGAAGGTGCAAGTGTGCAACACATGTATCTTTGACATTAAATAACTATGTAAGGCACTGTCCTACCTTACTGTTGGTTGTATATGTTGTAAGTAGTTGCATATGCATTAAAATTTTAAAAATCAGTATTTGGTCCTGAAAATCAGTATTTTTGTCATAAGCAATCAGTATTTTTGTACTTGGAGGTTGGCAGCTATGCTGCATGATCAAACTGTTGATTATAGAATTTTAAAAAATGGCATCCAGCAAGCAATGCATGTTGAAGACGAAACAGAAAATAAAAGGTGTTAATAATCAGCACAGGAATAAAAAGGAATATTAAGGAATATTCAGATTCTTGTGAATAAAAGCAGGAAGGGACATAATTATGTTTATTGGACATCATGTGTCAATTTGAGTGTCTTGTCACTCATGGCAGGAGATATAATTGCCATCATCATGTGAAATGTGACAAAAAAAACACTGCAAGAATTAACGTCAAGTTGAGAGATGGCAACAAATCAAAGCTGCATAGGGTTTTGGAACTGAAGTTTGTGCAACTGTACTATTGGTAAATAAGGTCTACGTGTACTTTACAAACTTTTCAGTTGAACATGTTTACTGTTGCTGCATGTTTCAAATACAGAACTTTTAAATACATTTTCCAGCTTTACAATAGCAGTTTATGATATATGTTACACCTTACTGAAAACTGGTTAAAATTACAGAATAAAATCAACTGCCTTACTGAGATGGTCTCATCAGGGATGGCAGGTCTGTACTACATGACCATACTGATATACAGTTTTGACTTGGTGACAAGTTTGTCATTTGTACATGGTGTAGGATGGAGGTTGAGACAGCTCTGGTGCATATTTGTGACTCTTGCTTAGATTTGCATAGATTTTTTTTTTGTTGCCAGGATTGTGCTCAGATTATGTATTATCTAGGGTTGGCTTGTCTACAGTTATGTCAGGTAGTTGATTTGCTATAAACCAGTTAGCAAGGATTTTAATAGGGACTTTCTAATGCAAAAAAAGAAACAAGTTATTTTAACAGTTGATTGTATCTTTGTTCAGTTCACAACAATTAATGATGGGATTTCCCAGAATTGTTTCCATCCATGTAGCAGTTTACTGTATCTTTATTCAGTTCACAACAATTAATAATAGGATTTCCCAGAATTGCTTCCATCCATGTAACAGTTTACTGTATCTTTGTTCAGTTCACAACAATTAATGATGGGATTTCCCAGAATTATTTCCATCCATGTAACAGTTGACTGTATCTTTCTTCAATTTACAACAATTATTAATGGGATTTCCCAGAATTGTTTCCATCCATGTAACAGTTAACTGTATTTCACAACAATTAATAATGGGATTTCCCAGTATTGTTTCCATTTATGTGGATCAATGTTGACAAAGTGTAAATAAATGATGTGATCTTGACTATATATAAAGATGCATGTTCTTGTGAAACCAGGAGCTGATGACATTGCATTGAAATGAAGGTTTATTTCATTTCTTTATATGCATGATACAATTTGCCTTGTGACCAAGGCATGTAGGATGTTAATGTACTCCTGATGGTATGAATGTATAAAATGCTTTTTGTGGTTTTAGTATTAAATTTAATGTATATCTGCTATGCTAGATTTTCCTTGTTCATTTTAATAATTAATGAAAAGTTCATTGACTTTAATTTGGTTTGCATTTTGGATATCTGCCCTTCAGTAGTGATCTTTTTGAGCATCTTTATTACTGCCCATATCTTTAAATATTTCTATTTTGTCAATTTATTTATGGAGAAATAAGGTGCAAAAAAAATTTCTATAGATCAGAAATGTTTATTTTTCCATCAGTAGATTTTTTAAAAATTGAAATCTGTATTTCTGTTAAAAGATAAATTTGAGACATCAGAAAGTTGGGAAATTGGGGCTAATTGATTACCTTTTTTTTCTTAATTAAACCTAACTCTTGACTGCATTAATAATTTTATGTGTTTTTAGGGAGAGATGACTTGGTATGTTTTTTTTTAAAATAATTCCTTTTGTCGTCTTGAACGAAAGAAGTTAAAAGATAAGACAACAATCACAGTTGTCATATGCACACTTATCCTGCAAAATCAGCTTGTCAGACCTGCCGACCCATACGATTTGACTATAAGTCTTATGGAATAGACCCATAAAAATATGAACTTGTGGAATAATAGCAAAAATTATGGAAATATGATTGTTGTAAAATCTGGAGACTGGCATGTCCAGGTTTGGTTTGGATCCAGGTTTTATTTTAGAATCAGTGGAGTTGGTCAGGAAACCAGTCCAGCTTTAAAGGATTACCTCAGACACTTCAAATAGTAACTGCACATATTTTCTCATGCAAAATGTTTGCATGATCAAGCTAATTGCTTATAGAATTTTCAAACAGTGGCATCCAAAAAATGATTTATGTTCAAAATGAATGGGACAGTAAGACTCTTAAAAAGCTCAGATTGCACAGAACAGTAAAACAGAATATTCAGAATTTTCTTGGAAAAAAGCAAGAAGGGCAACATTGATGTTTATTGGACATCATGTGTTGATTTGAGTATGTCTCATGGTGGGAGAGGTGATTGCCATTACAAAGTGAAACTTTAAAAAATGCTAAGGGTTACATCAAATTGAGAGATAGTAAAAAATCATTTGAGCTCCATAGGATTTGGAACTGCAGTGTGTGAAACTGTACTGGGGTAATTAAGATTTAAATGTAAATTTTAGTTGACATAATGTTTACCATCTCTGCATCAGTCCTGAATTGCACTAATGAACTTTCTAAATGCATGTTTCCAACTTGACAATATCAGTACATGACAATTGATTATACCTTACTGAAAATTGGTCTGACTTAAGGAAAACTTTAGACTGCCTTACTGAAAAGGTCTTGTTAGGTTTGGCAGGTCTGGTTTTTGGTCAGAGTTCTCAATTATCATTCATACTTTTAGGGAGCAGAATTTCATTCTTAAAATAACCAGGATAGTATTAGTTTTGCGGAACCAGTGTAGTGATATATTTAAGCATGGTTAATATTGGTTGCTTGGTGTGTTTATAAGAAAACTTTATTTGGCTATATGTTGTTGAGGAAATGGGACTAAGTGTCTTTAACAAGGACATGCATAGCAGCCAAACCTGTTTAGGTATTAAAACTGAAACCACAATCCTCGGATTATGAGTGGGATGGTCCACCAAATGAACTACATTACTTACCTTAAGCAGCATTGAACTGAGATAGGAAGAAAGATTTCCTTAGGTAAAAGAAAAGATTTCTTCCTTGAGAAAGAGTCGAAATCCTAGAAACAAACCCTGAAAAACAATTTATACTGGCTGTGACTGCTTTGGCTTTGTCAAAGATACGAATGTGGAGGAATACTGCATTAGTATTACTTTCATATGAAGGTGTGAGTTTAAATTTCTTCATTTAGGACAAATGTTCAAAGTGATGGGTTATTTAAGTATTTGTTTCTGCATTTGTTTAAAACTGTAATTTTTTAGACTGTAAGTAGTACATACTGTGTCTTGTCAGTGTTTGTTCATTCAGTTGGTTTCAACATTGAAGGGTGATTCCAAGACCAAAAGGACACACTCTAGGGATGAGGGTATTTGTTGTGGGTTAGACTCTTAGTTATAACAAAAACATGAAACTGGTTTATGTGAAAATATAAATTAACATGCTGTTGTAAATATTTTGTTTCGCAGTAGTAATTTTTAGCTTATTTTGTATATAATTCAGTTTATTTATTTTTTTAGTTGCAGTCTGTCTATTTTGCACTTATTTACTTTGTTTTATTCATGGAATTACATGTCATAAACATGTATGCTTGTTTTCTGACTCTTTAATTTGTTTGAATAGTATTGTCAGTAAAAAAAAAATTTTCATCCTGAAAACATTTCAGCAAAAAATACTTCGAGTATTATGATTTAATTCATAATGAACATTTAGGCTCAAATATTTTCAAAGACACACACACACATATATTTCTTTTCAGAAGTTACTTTTCTGTGTAATATTAAATGTATAAGTACTTAAGTCATTGCTGAAAATTAATTGATATAGTTTCTTAGTTTTTAGAAATTTAGTTGATCAGATTACTTAACAAATGTTTTCATCTTTGATTGCAAGGTTTAGTTTAGTGACATTGAATGAATTAAGTTGGCCAATTCATGATTTAATACCAAATGACTAGAGTAATGATTTAGCCTTACTAAAGTAATTATACTTTATTTGACCATTTTGAAGAAAATACTATGATGTGTAAAGAATGGTTAAGAAAATGAACTTTGGGTAATCATTCATTGAAATAAGTGGCAAAAATACCATGATGACTGATAAAAAAATTTGATTGTGCTTTATTTTCTTGTAACAAATTTATGGAGAAAAGGTGTATATTTTTATCTGTATTAGTATCCTAAATTTGGAAATACATATAAATTTTTATTTGCGCTAAAAATACGCTTTATTTTACATGTGAATTATATATATGTACAAAAGAACTACGGGTAGTTCTGTAATATTTGTCTTTTCTTAATGAACATGTATTTGCTAGTGCTTGTACCTTTGTTAAAATGATGCCATAATTTAGCAGTAATATATAAACATGCATTTCACATTTATTAGCAGTACTTGAGTACTGGTACATGTTGTGCAGATGGTATGGGTAAGATAACAACTTAATGGGTAATGGTGAAGATGGATTTTGTTTTTAAGTTTTCAACAGTTTTTTGTCAAGCCTATGTTAGTGGAAAGTAAGACATAGTCACTTATCAGATGGCAGCTGTGTCAGCAGTTTAAGGTTTTGGTCAATGTTTGTCATTCGCATGTATTACTAAATCCAGTGATAGATTCTTATCATAAGTGGGATGAATCATTATCAAGCCAGGACAGTTTATTCTACAACAGGCTGGTTTGCCTCTTTTACCTTGATGTTAAAGTTACAGTCATCAATATTTTGGTAAAAGTTTGCTCATTTGTCTATTTATCCTAAACTTCTGGATATATTCTCATCATACATTGCATAAATAACCCTTTCATCACTAAGTAACTTTGTAGGCATAGAGTCCTCAACACTAAGTAACTTTGGAGTTGTAAAGCAAAATAACTTGTGGACTTTGAAATAACATAACTTTGCCAATTTTAAAGATATCTGGCTGGATTAGGTGTCAAAACCAAATTTTATGACTAATTCACTAAACTGTTACAAGTGTAAAAATACAGGTGCAAACAGGTAACACAGCAGGTAAAATACAAGTAATTATCTATTTACCTCTTAGAAAACTTAGAAAGTTCCCAAAACTTGTTCAATTGACCCTAGATGTACTCATGAATAATTCCAGTAGCAACACAAGTCATAAAATGCCTTTTCATCCAAGGTGAGATCTGTCCACACGCCTGTATTGCTTCTGGCACGTTTGATCGTCGCATTCAAATTTGTTAGACGGACAATGTTTCCAAAAACTTCATCTGAATAGAATATTTGAAAATATTCCAAAGTTTTCCTGGAGCCATCTAACACTCGGGTGGCTCCAACTCCCTCAGAAAACTGTAACACATCTTTTTGGTTTTCCAACTTCATCCAAACAAAATTACGTGGAGCGTAAAATACCTCCAGTTCAAAACCATCAAAGTCCTCTTCATCATCATCACTGTCACCCACAAGCGCATACCATTGTCTCTCCAGAAGTCTTCTCTCATTTTCATCCAACTGTACTAGGTTGAAATTGGTAAAATCCTCAGATAATTCAAAATCTGACACTTAACTCTCATCTGATCTTTCTTTGAACTCTGCCATTTTGGATACAAATTTCACCATTTGGAAAACTCGTTAAAAGTGCCTACTTTGTTCCATATTTCTAGTTGTATACAAGCTAAACTCATGAGATAATCCAAATATAACATCTACATTACAAGAAGGAAGTTATTAGAGGTACCCCGAAATTTATATAGTTGGGTACTATAATGTTACAGAAGAACACTGCTCTAGACCGGTAAAGTGGTCCATAGTGTTTACAGACTTACTTCCCCTGGACCAGAAAACCGGTTCATAGTGATGAAAGGGATAATTATGAAGCTAAGGCAATTCGTTCTATCTTACACTGGCTTGCACCTTTGTCCTTGGGTGCAAGGTCACAGAGAAAATTGGCATTAAGGTCTTGGTTCAAGGTTTTAGCTAACATGGCCATAGGACCAAGTGAGTTTTTGGTATTATTATTTTGTCCATCACATTGTCCATTCACAGTCGTTACGCAGAAAAATTCTTTTCGAAAGACACTATGCAGAATTTAACAAAATTTGTAAGAAATACTGGGATGAAGCTGTTTCAGATTTGTTAAAATTATTCTGATCTGCCAGCAGATATGGCCACCATTACTAAAAGCAGAAAACCTTTAAATTTTGACAGAAAGCACTCATGTGTGAAGGTTTTTCAGTTAGTTCAAATAATGCTGATCCATCTTTAAAATACAGTTGTGGTTACTAAAGATAGACAAATATTTAAATGACTGTTCTCCCAGAATTGATCAACATACATAATTTTTGACCAAATTTCTTGGAAAGCATCATGGCATAAAACTCTGCCATCAAGTATGGTTGCCACTGCTAAAAAGGCAAACCTTTACATGACCTTTCTTTTTTTCAAAGAAACAAACCACTCAACAGATTTTGACCAAATTTGAGATAACATAGTGACATGAAGTGCTTTCAAAGTTGTTCAAAAAGATACAACTTTAAATGGCTTCTTCTCAAATATTGCTAAATTTGACAAAAAGCAGGGATTATTACACAGTGTAACAACAATGTGCTCCATGCTTTTCTTTCCCCTGTACAGTTACAGTATGTGTAGGAATTTGCATTCACAAGCTTACCCATGTGAGATACCCTGGTGAGTGATATCAAGCTTGAACTCAGTTGGTTCATTTGTTTGCTTAATTTCCTAATCTCTTGATGGATTTCTTCATACTTAATAATCATTAATAAATCAAAGACAATATATTCTGTAACCTGCTTCCTCAATGTTTTGACATTTGAATTCAAGGTCATGTGTTTTATAACAATGTTTTGAATGTGTGCTCAACATGCAGGCCTCAGCCTTTGTCTTTTTTTCGTTTAATTCTGGTTATAAGTAATGCTTCTGTATTATGTATCATGGACATTCTTATCACCAATTGTAACAAATCTAATTAAAAAATGCATTTGATGCAGGACTGTTTCAAAAACATAGTTAGGATTTCTTACCCCTCAATGGTTTAGATATTTTTGTGAATTTGCATTTGTAAGCTTAGCTATGTTGGCCGCCAAGGTGAAGGGTATCAGGCCCAACTTGGGCCTCATGTTTCATTCCCTTATATTTTCTAAACCCCTAGATAGATTTTCTTCTTGCTGGATAAATCATTATGGATCCAAGATAATTCATTCTTTGACATGCTCGCTAAACCTTTTGAACTTTGCATTAAATATCACATTTTACACCTATCCCTTGATCGTAGACATGACATGGAGGCCTTGATTTCTAGTTTCTTTTTTGGTGGGTTATAATTTGTGCTTCACCTGTATTATATCTCATTTGCATTCTTGTAAGCAAGTGCAACAAATCTAAAGAAAACATCTTTGAAACGACTTCAGCAAAACTGTTCAAGGACATTCAGTTGTGATTTCTTGATATAATGTACACCCACATTGAACCCCTGAGCATTATGAAGAGATTACTTCATTATAACAGATGCCCTGTTATAAAAATATTTTGTATAGATGCCAGATCATTTGTTATTGTGAGAGATAACTGAAATTACTTTTTCATAATATTTTAGAATCACCCAGTTGAACAAACTAGTCAATTATATTTGTGCTAGGAGAATTCATTTTAAAAAAGTAACCCAACACATTTTTCAGCAAAATTTAATTTAATAAAATCTACGTCAGACACTTATTTTGCTTGATTTATTTCATTTTTATCACACATCCTGAAAGCATGCCTACTCTAATTTGCATCATGATTATTCATTTTCATGTAAACAGCAAGACTTTATTTTGTCAATTTTTATATATGCAAACTGTATTCAGTTGCTTCTTAACGAATGTCAGTAGAGGTTTATCTGTTTGTTGTGTTGTTCACTGTGACTTTGTTGTGTTTTCATCCTTATGAATGATGAATGGGAAAGCTGAAATTGTTGAATAAAAAGAAGATATTTGATAAAATGCTTTGTTTGTAGTTTGTTTTGGTTCTAATGCCCTGTTGAGAGAGGTTTCTTTGCTTGTGGTGTTGTTTTGATAGCTTATACAGTAACACGTCTTGAAAGACCACCATTATGTGCAGGCCCGGCCCTAGGGCAAGGTGAACGAGGCAACCACCTTGGGTCCCGCGCTTCTTCACAATACAGTTTTTTTGCCTGGGGCCCTGCGCTAATCGCTTGCTGCCTTGGGCCCCGCACATCCTATGGCCAGGCCTGGTTATGTGAGACCACCTGTCATGAGAGACCTTATTCTGAATGCACAGATTTATTGATTATATAGTGTTATGACCTGTTATGAGAGACCACCTGCCTTGAAAGACCATAATTTTCTGGCAGTAGGGGTGGTCTTTCAGGACCGGTTCTGCTATATCTGATTCTGTCCATTCATCATTTTTATACGCCTTGTACATAAAGGGAGTATAATGATACTGCTGACTCTTAATTCATACAGTCTTTCAATATACCCCACTTTAGGAAGTGGGCTGTATATAGGATTCACAATGTTCATTCATGTGTTTATGTATTCAATACTGGTACCCCTTAAATGATTGAGATCAAACTTGGACTGTGGGTTCATTGTTGGGTTTTGGATTAGTTACTGAAAGTCCACTGTATGGAATTTACATGTATAAATGAATGGAAATTAATTTGGACCTGGTCTATCATGTGCAATTCTGACACCACCTAATGGATCAAATTCTGGTCCAGCACATAATTTTGGTTAAATAGTCTGTACAAATCATCTATGCATGCACAAATACTGCTATTTTCAATTCCACAGTACACAAAATATCTTGTGAACATAACAAACATGGGTTATAATATTATCCTGTTAACAGAACTTGAAACTTCTTTTCACTGTGTCATGTCTTTTCAAATGAGTGTGTATTAAATTTACCTTGTCAGAATAGGACCATGTCTACGGCATGATGCTTCTGTGCTAGACATCCCTATAAACTGCCACTGCAGACATCATAGCAATATGACTGCAAAATTATTAAAGCCACATTAAAAATTAAAAAAAACCAACAATCTCTTTTAAGTGAGTTTATTCATACCATTTCATGTAATCTAGCCAATTAGTACCTTCCTCTCATTTACCCTCTCCCCCATCCCTGCCAAAAAACTCCCAACGAAACAGGAGTTAAAAGTGAGGCGAAATGATTGTCCCAGATTTGAAATACAATTATGTGTAAATTACAAGTATGACTGATGTTACTTTTGAAAAAAGAGTTTAGTGTTTTCAACTTGTGTCACCCTCCTGTGCAAACAATAAAGTTTCAACACACTTTATTGAACAACCTCTAATTTTTAATTAAGAGCATTGGGCAACAAAAATGTCTTCCAGTTTATTAATCTTCAACATCTGGCATTTTATTTAATCTGCCATATCTGTTCAGTTATTTTTATGTCTTTTTTTTGTACACTCACTAATTTAAATAGCAAAAAGACTTAATGTGTGGATATGATCCTGATATGAGTAATTACTGAAGGTAAATTGGCAGGAATAAGTTATTCAGACGTAATTCAGACAAGTTGCCTGTTACAACTACTGTCTCCATGTGTGCGTGCGCATGCATATATATATATATATATATATATATATATATATACACACACACTAGTTTTGCACTGTTCGTTGTCAGTTTATTGTATATATATATATATATATATATATATATATATATATATATATATATATATATATATACACATTAGAAATAACATCATACATGGCATTTACAGTGTTGGTATAAAACAATTTGATATACCAATACTACTGGTATATCAAATTGTGATCTGCCCATGGCACAATAAACAACTTACATAAACATTCAGCGTACTGTTAATTCTGCCTATCGATCAATGATGAATTTTCACTCATTAATCATTAGTGACGTATGAAAATAACAATAAAATGTATTAATAATCCCCATTTTCTAAACGAATTAAACATGGTACACAATTTCATCGCAATCCTTTCTGCTTTCCGTTCTCCCCTTCCCTCTCATGCATAAGGGACAAAATATGCAGAAATCTGGAGTGAGAGAGAAAAGAATTTGGGCTGGATGAAAACCTTGAAACTGAACTTACACCAGGTAACCTACAAGAATATGGTTCGTCATAACGGTATGTGTACAATTTCCTTGGGATTTATCTACAGTGTTTATATAATCAAAGATACAAAGTTGCAATAGCCTATCAACACTATACGGTAAATTTACTTGTTACGAGGAACACATACTGTAATGTGTTTAATGCTTAGCTGTTGTTTCTTAAACCTAATATGTTTATTATTAATTAAATATGAGAATGTCTAAAGGCCGCCACCCCCCACCCCCTCTCTCTCTCTGGACCATTGTAGCAAGATACAGGCAAAACTCAGAAAAGACGAGCATATAGTATTTTTGCTTGCTCCATATGACGATGTTTATGGTCTCTGGACCTATGAATGATAGTAGAAGTTAAGTCAAGCCGACCAAAGGGAGAAAGAGAGAGAGTTTTATGATCAGTAGTAATGCAAAGCAGAATGATGACTTAATCAACTGTATAAACATTAAAATATTTTAATTACCTCTTGCTGGTTTGTCATTTCGCTTAGTTTCTATTCCACACTAATTTCCATGCGCCGGTACATGAATGGCTGAGTGTTAACTGTGTTCAACAAGCTAACGACGTGTTTGTAGTGCTCTACTTTCTTCATTAAAACATCACTCGTGTTTAAATCATAAGTCTGACTTATATTGATTTAATCAATGTGAATGAAAATATAAACTAAAAAGAAAACAATAAACTTATCAATTTGCAATGGTGATTGTGAATAGGCACAAAAGGCATATACTACATTTTGTAACGGATACACTTGGCAGAGATATGAGTTCATTCATTCACTCGGTCAATACACAGTTGCCCGTAGTCAATCTTAACTATGTTCAGAGGGCAAATAAGTGTATTTGTATGTGAGACAAATAAAACATATGTATAGTATGTACGCTGTATCAATGATATACCATTCGTTGTATAAATATTTCATTAAAAGGAAACTCGGCAAGCCGAGTTTCCTTTTAATGAAAAATCTATACTTCTCGTATATCATTGATACAGCACACACACACAGACACAGATATATATTGCCAGCTCCCGGAATGGCGCATGCGTGTATTTTGCATTGTCAGAACAGAGCATGAATGTGTTTTATATTGCCAGAACAGAGAATGAATGTGTTTTATATTGCCAGAACAGAGCATGAATGTGTTTTATGTTTAATTTATGAAAAAATGAGGCTGGTATTTTCCATACTGTGTGTGAAAATACAAAACAAAAAGAAACAATTGTAAGTGGGAAATGAGGACCCCGCTTTGAAAGTATGTCATATTATATTCATCTATACAACTTGTGTCCTGAAAGTGTTTCATATTGTATTCATCTATACAACTTGTGTCCTGAAAGTTTTTCCTATTGTTTTCATCTATACAACTTGTGTCCTGAAAGCATTTCATGTTGCATTCATCTATACAACTTTGTCCTGAAAGTGTTTCATATTGTATTCATCTATACAACTTGTGTCCTGAAAATGTCATACTGTATTCATCTATACAACTTTGTCCTGAAAGTGTTTCGTATTGTATTCATCTATACAACTTTGTCCTACAAGTATGTCCTGTTGTATTCATCTATACAACTTGTGTCCTGAAAGTGTTTAATTATGTATTCATCTATACAACTTGTGTCCTGAAAGTGTTTCATATTGTTTTCATCTATACAACTTGTGTCCTGAAAGCATTTCATACTGTATTCATCTATACAACTTTGTCCTGAAAGTGTTTCATATTGTATTCATCCATACAACTTTTGTCCTGAAAATATGTGATATTGTATTCATCTATACAAAAAATGCCATAATATTGCCTACTTTCCAGGCATTAGTAACTTCACCCTATACCTAATAACATAAACTTGTTAAAGTAATGATAAACACAACCTCAAATCAGGTGAACTAGATTGCCTTCTGACAGATCTTGTTAACATTACTGAGAATGAAGCAAATTTTATGTGAATGATGCAATGACTGAAACTGGTCTTAATAATTGTCTTACATAGAAATTATTTTTTATTGGGACATATTAGAAGTTGCTATATAGAGAACAGATCCAGTAAACTCAAAATAAGGCTAATGAGATAGTGTGTGTGTGTTATTTAAGTGTTGCATGTGACCACTAACAAAACAGGAGGTCCATTTTGTTTTGAGTTTGCTCTTCATCACGAAGTGCAGCCATCAGAACATGCTTAATGATTGCATACACTTAATTTGAGAAGTTTTTAAAAAATCATACTTTGTACAGTGTTGAAAAAGTACTTTGTACAGCACTGAAAAAGAAAAGTTGTCCAAAGTGTTGAAGGTCTTAAACATACTTGTATAGAGATGATTGATAATCACACAATTTTCTCTACGAATAAATGTGCAAGTTTTCATGTGAATATTGTGGAGATTTTTCTGTAATGGTATTTGCTACACCTCAAACAGCTATGCTCAAGGTTAATCCGACTTTTCTCTGACCCTTCTCACCCCATTTGTGATATTTGGATTTTTATGTTGGGGTGCAGAGTCAGAGTCATGCGCCTATCAAAAAGTTGGGATTCGCCGACAACCTGTGGTGTCGACATAGGGAAGCCGCTTAGTCTGAATACACCTCCCCGTTCGTTTGTACCACCTTCCCCACCGATTTCAATAACGGAAATCTTTAATGTGACAAAAACTACACAGAATTTAGTCAATTCATTCATTGATTTATAATTTCTAACCTGAATGTGACCAAAGAGGCCCTAACACTGGCATTCTTTGCACCTTCCACGATTAACGGACTTTCCATACTAACACGGTGCCATGTTGCGTTCACTTATGAGTGAGTTTATTTCCTCAGACAACATTGTGATGTAGTTCATCCTATTCTGTAACTGTCGGATAATTCCGTAAATTACCATAATGTTGAGAGTTTAGAGTTATATCCCGTTGCACACACGTACATAGAAATTACACCGCTTGTTAAATCCACGTAAAAGGCAAATGTATTGCTGTCATTCTGTTTCTTTGCTTGATTCGACAATATCGGAAGCAGACGACATAGTATTTTCCTTCTATGTACATACATGTGAAATTGTGCATACACCCGTTCTCTGAAAATGGACTTGTTCAGGAACTGGAAATGACTGGCGAATAGGGTCGTCTTTTAAACTGAAAACTTCCGTTTGGAATGAAACGCGCAGACGATAACGTTGTTAGGGTCCCACCTGGGCATAATGGGGTTTGAAATTATAAATCAATAAATGAACTAAGTACTGTGCATCTTTTATCTCATTTGTGGTTTTTTTTTTTTTTTTTTTTTTTTTTTTTTTTTTTTT
>JAECUM010064322.1:0-12276 GCA_016617855.1 Megalonaias nervosa | reverse complement strand
ATCGTAGCAAGATACGTGCTAAAATCTATGAAGTGACGAACGTATACGCTTTTCGTTTGTGTCATCCCACGATATCTCTGAACTTATGAATGATGGTAAAAAATAAGTCAAACCGAGCAAAGGATGAGAGAGAGAGAGAGAGAGAGAGAGAGAGAGAGAGAGACAGAGACAGAGAGAGGTATATGGTCGGTGGTACTGATACTAACGCAGAATAATGACCTAAATCAACTTTAAATGTACTAAAATATTTTAATTACCTCTTGTTGGTTCGTCATTTCGCTTAGTTTCTATTCCACATTAACTTCCATAAACCGGTAGGTGAATCGCTTAGCGTTAATGTGAATAGCGTAGCTAACCTAGTGTTTGTAGTGATCTACTATTATTATTAAAACCATCTTTCATGATTGAATTATACGTGTGTATTATATTTGATTTAATCAATGTGAAGAAAAATAGAAACTAAAAAAAGAAAACAATCAACTTATCAATATGCAGAAGTGTTTGTGAATAGCCACAAAAGGTATAGAACTACATTTTGTAGCGGACACACTCGGGGATGTGAGGAGTTCATTCACTCGGTCAATACACAGCTGCCTGCAGTAAATCGTAACACCGTTCAAAGGGCAAATATATGTATTTATATGTGATATAAATAAAATATATGTATTTTGTACGCTGTATCAATGATATACCACTCGTTGTATATACTCGGCAAGCCTCGTTTCCTTTAAATGAGAAATTTATATATCTCGTGGTATATCATTGATACAGCGTACATACGGCCTAATGTCAGAATAATGTGACTGGGTGGGACATCATGCTACATGTATGCGGCATGATGCCCCAGTGCTAAACATCACAATAAAATGCCACACTGCAGACATCTTAGCGATATGACTTAAAAATTGTTAAAGCTACGTTAAAAATCTAAATCACACACACACACACACACACACATACACACACACGCGAGCGCGCGTCACACACATTTTGCTCTGAGCGTCTCACATCTGGATAAGGGTGCATTGAAAAGAAATACGATGAAAACTATTCGCCACCTACCATTACTATAATGTGTTCATCATGAGCCCCCTGCCAACCCCAATCCCCCCGCCCCACCCCACCCCTTTTGTGAAATTTTCTCGTTTACTTCAAAATACTAGCTGGAAATTTCTGCAGTAATACTGACAATGGTATCTAGAACGATCAATCTTTTCCATTAATCATATATAATATTAACGATTATAGCCAACGCGACGGATATTATAGGCCAGGGGCACGTCAAGAGGTTTTGTGTGGTACGCGAAGGGCAGCCAAAGATCCCAATTTTGACTGTGTTACTCTGTTACTGATGGCACGCGCTCGTTCATTTTTTAATTAATCCGCAAAAAAGTAGCACGCTAAGTCAAATAGGTTGCCGACTTCTGTTATTGGCTATTGTATCTAAGTATGTCATATATACCATGTTGTTTTTCAGTACAGGGTGATCACCAGTGAGGACTACATACCTTCCAAATATCTTTACATGGTGCAAAATTCAGTTTCATTTCATATCTTCCAAATACAAACAACGATGGTCATCTGCACGGACAGCGATGACCATCTGCAGAAACATTTAGGGCAACATCGCCCTTCGAACATTGATTGCTCTGCATTGCAATATGGCTTGATATTCGCTAATTGCCACCAACACATTTCTGTGCCCAAAATATCAATCCATATTCACACAAATGACTGGCAAATTGTCTCTCACAGAGTATAATTGCAAACTGGATTTAATGGAGTTCATACAAGCCAGGAGGAGGTACAACTATCGCACGTGTACTTTCTTAAGCACACAGTTCTTTCACAGATGGCGCAAGTCCTCTTTTATAATGACGTAGTTGAGACTTTTGACAATAAATGTAGCTGCCGAAATACATACAACCTGATCATCTTATGTGTGCAGATAACTGCATTTGTTAGTCTGTTAGTTGTGGTAATCAAACTTTATGAGATCTGTGTGCAATTTTTATTGGACAGGGCGCTTACCTACTGACCCCATGAATCTTTTATATCGTCCATAACAAAATATATGATGAATTTATTCCACCGAAAATCCTTAGCCTTTAACTGAAAGAATGACATCAAATAGGCATGACCTGGGTCACAAGTTTAAAACCCGTTATCTTCTTCCCTTCGGTATTGGCAGGAAGATTTTTATTGTAAAAGCTGATTTTCCTATTTTTTCCGACATTTCTATCTAAGGTCTCCGACGCGTTTGAAAGGGAAACAATTTAGCACAATCGAATACAGCGTAGGTAAGCTGTATACTAAACGTTGCATACTGTATATGGTATTGTTACGGTCTTCAAGTGACCTAGTTGAAAGAAATTGAAAGAAATGTATATGAGGTGGGATAGGATGGCTAATGATGACCGTGCGAACTTAACAAGACTACATGGCTGCTTCTCTTTCGATCAGTTCTAAAAAGGAGAAATAAGGACATTATATTTCTATTTAAAAAAGCCAAATTGATTAGATTGATAATCTTTGTTTCATGAGCAGTTATTTCTATGGCATGCTTTGTATATTTAATTTGATGTGTTCGTTAGTTTTTTATGCATTAGATGTTATGGGTTATATAGAATTGTATTTTATAGTTGACCTTGTCCAAAATCAAGTTCATTATCTACTTGACCAGAATAACTGATTTGTTATTATATAAACAAACTAATACATACTTTATATTTCTCTGTGAGTGTATGTTAAATATTATGATCATTATCTTTTTATGAATTAAGGACATTATGTTTACCATTTGCTTTAATATAATTTTAGTAACAGACCTTCTAATTATAGCTTAGATTGTTCTAGAAATGAAATTCTGATTCTCATCCGGGTACTTCTTTTGTGTTTTTAGTTTCTTATATAATCTTGTTTACTGGAACAATTATTTATTCCTGCGATAACATCTGAACAGAAATCATTTGTATTCTTGTATTCAGATTTTGATTCGAGTGAATGTATTTATTAGTCTCTGGAGTTACAAAATGACCTATAATAATATTCTTGGACAGAGACATTAACTTAAAATTATAGTAAATTCAAAGAAGGACTTCTTGGATTGTATTTTTGTGATCCAAAGACTATTGGCAAATCATTACAGTTCAGGTCTTTGGTATATTAGTACATTATAGACTGCAGGCCACTACAGGCACATCAACACCCTCGGAGTTGGAAATTATTTGAAATACTACTAATGTTTACTCAGACCTTTATTCATTACGACTTCTGATGGAAACACTAGGATTATTTGAGATTTAATGCGCAATACCGGAAGTTATTTTTACATTTTTACTTTGTATTCTTTTACTTATTTTAAGACCATAGATCCGTATTAGGCATGAATTATTCACAATTGTACCTATTTGTTTTCATGAAAAGCAAATCACGTGTGCTTATTATTCTATGTTCATAATCGTTTGAGATGTAGAATTTTGTCTTCAAGACATCATTGGAAACACTGTATATGCCATCTATTAAAGTTCATCTAATCATCAACAGAAAAAATTCAAACGATTAAAATCAGAAAATATGTTTGGTCAATTTTTCCCGTATCTTAAGTAAGGGACTAATTAAAATGACGATAGACACGAAATTCTTATCGCATCTAAAGCTGGAAGCCTGACTTTCAAAAGACCTTTATTACTTTTCAAGCTTCATAAAAGGTCTTAGAGTTTTAAAAATAACCTTTTAGCATTGCAATCTTTTTGCCCTAAAACTGTCATCGTCTCCACAGTGAGAAATCAGCTCTTTGATATCGTGTGATTAATGGAATAAATTATCATCCACTTCCTTGTATTTTCCAAACTGTAATAAAGACTAGAAAGATAAAAGAAAAATTACAACCATCTGCATTTAGATTTTGCATCAGTCGACAAAGTGGTTTCAATTAAAACCTAGGTCACTAGGCCCGTTTTCACTACCACAGGGATACCAGAGAAAGAGAGGCACATGAAGTGAAATATAAACGAGGCGTTCAGACTTTTGTAGTGCTAGACAACGCCACGAGGGATGACCAAAATAAACCTTTTAATGGAAACAAATAGTGTCAGTTCACGTCTTTAAGGTAAAATTATAAACATAAATTTCTCCCAGACAGACATCTGCAAATTCTCTGTGTATATCATCATCATCATCATCATCATCATCATCATCATCATCATCATCATCAATCCCTTAACCTAAGGGGTCGTTGGGGCACCACAGTTGACTTTACAACCAATTCTCTATATCTTTCCCTGTTCTCTACTGCCCTTTGGGAATCTCCAAATCCCATGCCTGTCCACTCCTTAATGTTGTCTTCCCACCTCTTTTTCTGTCTGCCTCTTCTTCTGCACCCTGGCACTGTGCCTTGCAAGACTGTTTTAGCCAGTCCAGATGATCTTGAGACATGACCGTACCACTTCAGTTTGAGCTTTTTTACAGTGGTCAAGAGGTCTTCATAAGATCTGATGGCTCATTGGATCATGTTGTGGACTTCTTCGTTGGTTACATGGTCAATGTATGAGATGCCCAAGAACTTGCCGTAGCATCTCATTTCGAAGGTTTGAAATCTTCTTTGTAGATCTGATGTGAGCGTCCATGTTTCACAAGCATACAGAAAGAAGAATATAGCAATCGAGTGCATCAGCCTTATTTTGGAACCAAAAGCAATGTTGGTATCTTTCCATATTGGTCTCAACCTTGTTATTGCTGCTCTTGTCTGGGCAATCCTGCAAAGTAGTTCTGGTTTGGAGCCCTCATCTGTGATAATTGATCCCAAGTACTTGAAGCTTGTGACTCTTTCCAGCTTCTGTCCACTGACCTTTATTTCTGCACTGATGCCATTGGTGTTGTTTGTCATCAGTTTGGTTGTTTCGGCGCTAATATCCATACCGTATGCTGTGGAGGTTGTGTCGAGGCCCTCAACCAAGTCAGCCAGTTATTTTTCATCTCCTGCTAAACCATCAATATCATCAGCGAAGCGAATGTAGGTGATTGATCTTCCTCCGAGGTCATTCTCCATAATCCTTTCCAGGAAAATTTGAAGAGTGTAGGTGACAGTATACATCCCTGTCTTACTCCAACGGTTGTTCGAAACTAATCTCCTCTGTTTCCATTGATGAGGACAGCACTGGTGGTTTTGTCATAGAGGTGCTCAACAACTTGCACCAGGTTTGAGCTGATGTTGTACTTCCTCATAGTTGCCCATAAGGCTGCATGTCATACCCTATCAAAGGCTTTTTTGAAATCTATAAAGATGTGGTATAGATTCTGCTGATGCTGAATGTATTTATCGCAAAGGAGTCTGAGATTAAAGATTTGTTCTGTGGTGCTTCTTCCTGCTCGGAAGCCTGATTGCTCTTCAGCAATAATTTTCTCTGCTTGAGGCTTTAGTCTGGTGAGAATTATCTTCAGCATGACTTTGCTCGGGTGACTGATCAAACCGATGGTTCTGTAGTTTTGGCATAGCTTTAGGTTTCCTTTCTTGGGGAGCATGATGACCAAGGATTGAGTCCATGTGGTGAGCCATTATCCTGTCTGCCATATCTTGTTGCAGATTGTTGTTAGGACTGTGACTATCTCTTCTCCTCCTGTTTGAATGAGCTCTGCTGGTATGTTGTCAATACCGGCTGCCTTTCCTTTCTTTAGTGACCTAACTGCAATTTCTACTTCTTCACGAAGAATGGGGTTGTCATCAATTTCTTCTGCCTGAGGGCAACTTAGTACTGCTGGATCTCCTTGGGTCTTATGATTGTACAATTCTGAGCAGTATCCTGTCCATCGCTTGAGGATCTCTTGATCTTCTGTGAGGCATTTTCCTGATTTGTCTTGGATGGTGGTAGTTTTCCCTTGTTTATGGGTTGTGAGATTTTTCACCAGCTGATATGCCATTTTGCTGTCATTTCTACTCAGACTGTCTTCGATTTTGCAGCATTGTCTTTCTATCCAGGATTCCTTTGCCTTTTTCATGCTTTTCCTGGTCATGTTGTTTATCTCTCTGTATTTTATAGCTCCTTCATGATCTCTTTTTCCCTTTTTCAGTTCTCTTCTATTGTCGCATAGTTCAAGGACATCTGTTGTGATCCAATGCTTCTTTGTTCGACGATATTTGCCAATGATCTCGCTAGCTGTGCTAGTGACAGCTGTGTTGAATGTGGTTGTTAAGGACTTTAGGTCGGTGTCTTGACTGTCCAGGGTTATCAAATGTGCAAATTTACCACCTATCATTGCTTGGAAGGCTTCTGCATCTTTTGGATCTTTCAAGTTTTCAAGGTCAAATCTGATTCTTGGTTGGTTAGGCTTTTTGATCATTTTCAGGTGGAGGCAAAACGTTGTCATTAATAAATCATGGTCACTTCCAATATCTGCTGCTAGAAAACTTAATGTTCTGGCAATATTCAGTCTTGTGCAGAATCGTTTTTTCACCAAGATGTAGTCAATCTGGTTGTGATGTTGTCCATCTGGACTGTGCCAGGTCTATCTTCTAGATGCTTTGTGATGGCCGAATGTGTTGGCTAGCAAAAGATTCTTGTAGACAGCAAACTCCAAGAGCCTGAGTCCTCTTTCATTTGTTTCTGCATTGCAGAAGGGTCCACAAGTGCTTTGCCAGTTTGTCTGTGAATCAGATCCCACCTTTGCATTCCAGTCTCCTTGTACAAACAGAATGTCCTTCTTGGGTGAGTTGTCAATGACATCTTGCAGTTAGTTATAAAACTTCTCCAGTTCGTTGTCATCATAGTTAAATGTTGGTGCGTTGGCCTGTATGATTGTGATGTTGAAGGCAGTCGCCCTCAGGTGGATGGTAATGAACCTGCTTGAGACTGGGCACCAACCCATAATGCTGTTCACAATGCCCTTGTGGACAAGAAATCCAAAGCCATGATTGTGTTTGTCCCCTCTTCCTCTGAAGTAGAGCTTATGCACTTCATCTGTTGTTATTTCGCCAAAGTTTTTCCAGCGCACTTTGCAGAGACCAATAATGTTCCAGTTGTACCTCTCCAACTCATGTGTAAATTCTTTCAATTTTCCAACAGCCCTCAGTGTTCTAGCGTTCCATGTACCGATGATGATGTTGTCTCTCCCACGGATCTTGGTATTGGGGGCACCAGTAGCATACTTGTCACCTCAGTCCTGGGGTGCAGCGGAAGGCGCGGTCATTGTTGACCCGGGCTGAGACAGATCCGGTATGGAAGAATTGTTAGTTGTCTTCATGTGGTGCGTCAAGACAAGATACAGTCTTGCGGAGCCCATTCCTCTCCAGACTGGATGACCACAGCCGAAATCCACTGATATAATGTGGCACGCTCTTGCCCTGAGCACATGGTCGTTGAGCTCATCTTGGAGCCATTCGGCCCTGGCCGTTGACTTGATCGAGGAAGACTTCCGCCCAGTGATGCTGTGCTATCATCACACTATTTTACCCATAGGTGGGAGACTCGTGGGGGCGGGAGCGTCTTATTTCATCCCGTATGGATCCAATTGACCTGTACCACTGCCCCTGTATCTGTATAGATACAGCCTGGGAAAACCGAGTCTATGTAATTAGTAGACAGTTTTAAGGCTTTAATTTTTCATTTTAAACTTGTAGACAGTAGATACATTATGCAATATGCTGGAAAGAAGTCATGAGATTCCTAATTTTTGAGATTATTAATTACTCAGCTTTCCTTTTATTTATACTAAGCTCATTATTGCCTTGTGCATTGGAAATATAAGACAGTTTCTTTTCCTTAAACTCCGTTGTTTCATTTGTATCTGGAGGAAGAAAATCATCTCTTGACCATAAGGCCTGTTTTTTATCGAAAGTCACGGCGAACATGTTTGTTCATTCATTTTTTCGTTCATTTTTAATTTCTTTCTACAAAATATTTTATATTTATGTCAAAAATGTATTATATGTAAGTCAATCACTGAACAGGAGGTTAATTCCAATTTGATTCCACACCAATGTAAACTTGTCCCAGTTATTGAAACAACAATGTAAACCAGCCCAGTTATCGCAACACATTGTATGAGCAAAACATTGGTTAAGAGTGTCTCCACTTTGAAAAAAAAGGTGCCTTTCTAAACAGATTTAAATTTTGATGTGAAGCACAAAATAACACCATGCTTCCAAGAAGACTGACGCAAAGTAAAACAAAACCATCTTCTTGCTTTTCAAGAGACCACGAGCATTTTGCTGTGTCATTCAAACGATGTTGTCTACATTCTAGGATGTCAGTCATTTTTCGTATCCAATCCTATTTGTTTTGAGTCATACTCTTTTCTACAAAGGACAGAACATTTAACCAGTAGGTAATAGTATTCTCATCTAAAACCACTTTGCAGCATAAAACTGAACTTCTCGCACCAACACTTCCACATATTCCAAATGCCAACAACATGATAGTTATCTTTCATTTTTTGTTTCCCATTCTAAGTCTGCACATTTACATCTGCTGTCTTGCGTTAAAACAAAAGTCCTCTCCACTGTCTAGGGAGACAAATATTTGCTATGCAATCCTATCGTCTCAAGACATAATCTAACTCTTGCGTGCAGATTTCACATTATATTTGATCAGTAAATATCAGTATTTTCGCCTGAAACCATTAGCGATTTGACAATATCAGTATTTTCGCCTGAAACCATCAGCAATTTGACAATAACATTTTCACAGAGATCATCACTTCCATATTTTCTGAATCTCCACCGTAATAATAGTTAATATCAGCTTGCTTCTCCAATCTAATATAGATTGCATGGAATCGCGTCAAACGTTCTGTCAAAAATGAAATTTTTTCCTTTTACTCATTTTAAGACCATTGTCTCATTCTTTATTGGTTTCAGAATATCTATTGCGGAATCAACCGGTGTCTTCAACATTCTGTAATGACATTATATTTAAGAAATGTCAGTCGTCTTAATGGAATCTCATTACTCCAGAAACAACATTTTCCCTGTGGCGCAAGTACCTAACTTGAATATAATAAGGACAATATTCAATATCGTAAAGCTGTGAAGAAAACCGTGAGATCATAATGTGGCACAAACTATGCGGATTAATTTTATGTTATGGATTTCGGTACACATTATATAAACTTCCAGAGGCTACGAGATCGGAATAATTGACTAAAATTTGTGTCGTTGGCCTGAATATCTGAATTTATTTAGGAATGTATATATATATATATATATGTATAAGGTTGCTGTTGCTACAAGCATATATATATATATAGATAGATAGATAGATAGATAGATAGATGCATAGCGCACACTTCTTCATCCAGAGAATGTTTGATTGTTTTCCTCTAAATGCAAATAAATAATGTGATATTTGAAATGAAAACAATTAAAAGCAATATTCGAGACTTTTTCCTGAATATGTGTATTCCATTAATATTTTTCATGTGTAATTATATTTCTAAATTAAACTTTTGATAGAATGCTACTTCATGTTTTGCTTGGTTTGCTTTGGTCCTTTACGGCACAGCAACACGAGTTTATTTATTGGAATAAAGTGCATTACCCAAGGACACAACACGGTAGCTGACCCAGACTGGTCCCATGGTAGGGTTCGGCACCTTTTCGGTCCAGAACTCTAACCAATGAGCCATCGCGGTTCCCTATTGTGTTTTCATATTACTATAGATATTGAATAATTTTCCAAATTAATAAAGTATGATTTCTCCCTTTCTCCCTCCCTCCGTATATATACGACAGGATGTTTTGTTGAAAACGAATTTTAACTATATTACTTTCAATGGATTATAATGCGTTCTTTGCAACGTAATTGAGAAACTTCGCTAGTATCCTATGAGAAGTTTGATTTTATGTCATTATTTAACTCCCAGATGTACACATGTGTCCACTTTCCTTAGAGTTTCAATGAGCCCTCAGAGTCATTGTGATTGAAATAACAAGCTATGGTATGAACAAAACATTTTCCTTTTTAAATGCTATGCAGGTTTTTTAATTTTATACTAAATTATAGTGACCATTGTCCCCGACAAAGGAGTAAAACAAGCAAAAAGATTAAGTATTTTGAATCAGTTTATTTTATTCCCTCAAACCTATCCCGTTATGCGAATAAATAATACAACGTTATGAGTTCCAATCGCTTGTTTACCTGTGTAAATTATCTTTTACAAATACTGTATTCTGCACATGAAAACCACTTAAGTTTCAAACAGTGTTTGACACTGACAGGGGAAGGGGTGGGAGGAGCAGGAGCTGCTCATTTGGAAGAGCGCAGAACTCGTAATATACGGTAACGTGTTTGATATCAACCCAGGCCAGCCCATTTCGGTGGCCTCGATGTGTCCTGTGAAAGCAATTAACTCCCATTTCCTCAACATGATATCGTCAACAATTTAATAAAATTCTCATTATGGCTAACATAAACAATAAACACATGCTGTACTCTCAGCAAAGAAAACTTTATTTTTAGAGACACCTAACATCGTAATACTTAGGTGTTAAATGTTGCTTTCCTTGTTTTCTTTTCGGCGCCCTGGACGTTACGTAAGCTGAGTTGATAAGCAAATGACAGTTAATACCACAATAAACACATACAATACAACCATTTAACTCTTTTAATTGCAATCCTGAAACAATGTAATTTTGCCTTGGATCATGGATCTTTTCTTGTCTCTATTGGTTCCTTTTCTGACCTGCAAAATTCTATTGCTTAACACAATTCTCCCGTTACTCAGTCAGTTCTTATCTTTTAGCATCGAAGAAATTCCCCAATCCTTTACGCTGATCGATTTTCCTAAATGTATTATTAGACCCAGGTTGACAAGTTATAAATTTTGATAAAATAAATTCTTATATATATTTAATTTGTATTGTGATTGACATATGTTCAAAATTAAGGGTAAGAGTTTGGGCCTACCTGACTTATGTTTTTTGTGTGTATTGTAAGCAACATATTACATTGCTAATTCTTGTATATGATTTTAGGTTATATTTTAAGATCATTATTACTTGGAGGTAAACATGTTTATAGATGCTGGGTATTAGGTCTAGTTGCTTTTTAACAAATTAAGAACGATTCTAGAAGAAATTTGTTTATGAATCTGATCGGAAAATGACTCTTATCTGGTTCTGTTATTTTGTTTTAAATTTTTATATAAATTTTGTTTTATTTCAGAATGATTCATTCCATATCTTAACATCAGTCATAGTGGAATCAAGTTGTGTCGAGTTGAGAGGATTTAATTTATTTAAATTATTCATTGGAATAGCACAGTCCTCTTTTTGATTTTTTCCAGACTAAATCACTATTTTGGAATTATTGTGAATTCATTCAAATTCATTTTAGACTATATCATTGAGATCAAGACTATTGGCACATTAACACATTCGAGTCTACTGTCATATCAGCACATTCAAAATTGGTAATCATTCGGAACACCACTGTAATTCATACTTTTAGACTTATTACAGAACTTTTAGGACTATTTGGGATTTAAAATTCACAATAATATAAATTACTTCTTAAATTCACTTTGCATTCTAAGGAAATAAATTATTTGTTGGAGTTTACCAAACATCTTGTTTTTCACTCTTTACTGTTACTTAGTTTAAGACCATAGAGTCATTAGAATAGTAAGAAGTGTTTGCTTACATTTTGAAGAATTTTTAATTCTTTACTTTTTTAAAAATATAAACAGGAAGCCGATTTTCTTTGCTGGTTGTTATTTCAAAATTCTGAGTTTGATGCGTTCTCATTAAGGGGCCTTCTTAGACCAATACGATTTTTGGGAAAGGTCGTCTATCTAAGGTCAACATGCGAGGCTAGAATTCTCCGGGTAATTTGTTCATAAAGGATTTTCATCAATGTGTAAACCTGTCGAAATAGCTTTGATGACCGTATTGTGCAACCGGTGTGTGTGAGAGAGAGACAGACAGACAGAAACAGACAGAGACAGACACTTTGGGGATTTTTCACAGCCATTCGAACGGGTGTTAACTAAACTGAGCCAGGATCATGACGTTTTTAAGTCATACTAAAACAGGGTACAATGATAATATTCAGACTATTACCTTAAAAAGGGAGACAATTCATCTTAATTTTTAGTATTTGTGTTTGCAGCCACCACTACTGATAATAGCTGAGGTTTTTAGTTGAATTCAAGTAAAATACGAAACTTACCCCCCCCCCCCCATTGTCATAGTGAATTGTAGCTGGCTATATCGTTCGAAACAACGGCCCTGTTGATGTAAATAATGAATGGTTGCATCTTTTCAAAATCGGTATGTTTATG
>JAECUM010064319.1:0-15475 GCA_016617855.1 Megalonaias nervosa | reverse complement strand
CTTCAGGAGCTTTATTCATTATGTAAAACATTTCTATACTGGTTTCCTCAATCGGCGAAAGTCGATGCCATTTTGTTCACTACAGTAACTCTGAGTTATTGTGAGTGAGATTCCCAACTTCCAAGACCTCAAGTTTCTAGCCATGACCACTCCATTTTTGACATTTGTTATACACTATTCTATGTAATCACTATCCGATTTGATAGACATGAGGATACATACATACATACATACATACATACATACATAAGTACATACACACATACTCTCTCACACACACACATACATACATACATACATTAATTATTACGACTCCGTCTTTTTAAAATAAGTAATAGAAAAGAGTGAGAAGCAACAGACTTTGCAAAATTCAACAAAGATTTTATTTCCCTAGAATACAAGGTGAAAATAAAGAGAAAGAACTTACGGTATTGCGAATTAAATCCCAAATTAACCATAGAATTGCAGACAAAAGTTCCAATGATAAAAAAATTTTGAATAAACTTTAGTGGAAATCCAAATTAAATCCAATGCTGAATGTGTTGATGTGCCTGCGATGGCTCGAAAAGTGTTCTTTTGTCAACAGTCTTTTGTTTGATCGCAATAATACAAATCCGAGAATATATCATTTTGTTTGTAGTTCACTATAAACCCAGGTCTCTATTTCCAAGAATGTTTATCAGAGAACTTTTGTATTTCCAGAGCAGAAATAATTGGAATAATTAAAATTCCAGTCCAAATGAACTACTGGTCACAATAATAATTCAAACTGATTGTACTAAGATTTTAAAGCGCAAATGAATAATTTTTTCAGTGAGAAGATTATATAGTCCTCTACTTTACCTCAGGTCACAATTAGCATTTTGTAATAAAAAACATTACAGAAGGCTCCTAATGTTTACAAAACAGTTGTAATTATTTATACCTATATTTATAACTATTTCTAAACTTACAATACAAAATGTAGTAAACAACAGGTAGACCTGGCAATTTATGGGGAATTTCCAATAACCTTTACCCAGACCAAAATAAACATGTTTACTTCTATTCATAGCGATTCTAATATCAACCCCATATACACAGAGAATATTTTAGCCATGTATTACCGGTACTTGTTCAGTCTGAAAATAAAAAAAAAGTAATTAACGTCAAGTAGAAAATGAATTTGATTTTGGACAGGCTTAAGTCCAACATTCAGTGTTATATTACAATAGCATATAATGAAATAAAAAAAATTAAAACAAAACTAAGAAGCAGTCAAATAAAATTTAAACATATATTGTGCAGCAACAGATTCTACATTGTGACAATAAATTCATTAATATTACAGAACACAGAAGACGGTTCATACAAACAGCTTCCAGGCAAGTACTGTTTATGGCGTTCCATAACTATCACTAATTTTGTTCTTAATTCAGACATGAGTACCAACCTTGATGATGCCATATCTATCTTGAGGAGGGTCGCAGACCAGATTTCCTCCACCTCATCATCAGTTACATCCTCTGCATCTGGTTCATCTACGAGTCACACATCATCTGCATCGGTATCAGAGGAACACAGGCGCTTGTTTAGTAGAATAATGGTATATAATTTCAACAAACCCCTTCATTTTCCGCAGTTTAATTTCACGAGCTACATCATTGTCATCACGGTGTTTCGTCTTTCTGTCTGCCGTGCTGAGTTGTTGATGCCATGAAGATTTTAAAATTGAATTTTAACTTTATTTTATCACATAGTCGGTACACTTTGCCTACAGTGTGTGCAGTTTCATATTTTTGATATTATACGTGTGAACAACACTTTATGTGATTCTGATTGGTCCAAATAAGCCCATGAAATTATTGTGCAGTATTCTCTTTACTGATTGGCTGCGATCGTGGGAAAACATTTTTAACCCCGCCTTCTGGAAATGTTTGTTTTGAATGAACATTTTTGGCCGCCATTTTTTGATTCTACTCGCGAAAGGGAATTGGGAAAAAAATGGTCTCGTCCAATCTCAATATTGCCAATTTACCCCCACAGGGATTTGTTGTCATGTATAACATATCATAACATGAAAAATGGCAAAACCCCAAGACAAGAACAATAACAACAAGTAAAACTATTGCTTAGATGATAACGAGGGTGGGGGTGGGGATGGATGGGCGGTATATCTGTAGCATGGAATCGACCCTATATACAAACTTGGTTTAAATGTGAACTTACTGAAGTAAATAAACTCACCTTTGGTCGCAGAAGAATGTAGACATAAACCGGTCACCCCAAATGATAGAACTTTATCCAAACACAGCATATTTACGCGGTAAATATGTAATGCAAGTCCGACTCAAAAAGAGATTTGTTTACGTCTTCTGTACAGTCCAGTATTCCAAATCAAATACTGCAAATATCCAGTCACAAATACATTGCCGTATATATGTGTATTTCTGCATCTAGTAATCTTCTTCTCACAAAAATATCGCAACAATGTAACGTTTAGTTGTGATGTGGAAAATTTCAACGTAAACACTGTCACTGTTTGTGTATACCAACCCAATCGGTACTGCGCACCGTATCAAACAATGTGACATCACACGCATTAGACATTTTGTGTTAACAAATGTTTTGCCTTTTGTAAAATGTTCTGTTTATTTGGATGGACGATTATTCTTTGATTTATAGTTATCAAAAATGTATGATATACTTTTATTATTTCAACTTTGTTTGGGACTTTTCTTTACGCACAGCAAATGAAAGGTACAGCGTCTGTCAGAATGAACGAAATTATTCGTTCTTCTTTCTATCTAAATAATTTCTATTGAAATAAAACTATGTGATAAAAAGAATCTCAAATGGATAACGATTTAATATTAAATTTATGAAACTCGTTAAATAATGTCCAGCTTTTGCTCGCCAAGGCTCGCAAAAGCTGGACATTATTCAACTCGTTTCATAAATTCAATATTAAATCGTTACCCATTTGAGATCCTCTATTTATGCAACCGTACCATTTAATCAGTTTAATTATGTTTAGCAGATTCAATAGCCAATAAACTGAATTAAATGCTATGAGAAAAACAATAAAACCATTGATACCAACTAACTTAAATTTTTGCCTATCGGTCACTTGCTAATGTCCTATTGCTAATGCGCAAAAATGTAACATCCGTTAAACTTTAATTAAACATTATGTTTCATAGAATGTGTTTCTGTACACATGAGCTCTATAACATTGAAAGAAGCCTAGTTTATCAAATAGGTCTTCTTTCAATAGGAGAGTACATGAAAATCACCACGAAATGTTATTGATTTTCCCCAAAATGAAATGACCTAGGCATCATCTTTTGATCTATGACAAAAGCCCACTTCATCTTTTTCTGTACATTTAGACTTGTCACGTGTTCTTTTTGTTTTGCACAGAGATTAAATCCATATAGGGCGAGAACTGGTAGGACTGATAACAATTTGGTCAAGATCGATGGAAGAAGAAAAGGCACCCTTAATTATCACTATTTATCACTATTTTATATAGTTCCTTTATTTCTGTTTTTGTTTTGTTTTTGCCAAATTCAGCACCCAAGACAACACTTATGAATGGATAAATACATTTCAAACAATCCATCTAATAGAATGTGCACACACACACACACACAGAGTAAATAAACAGCCTCTATTTTTTTGATCTGACACCAGCACCAAAGCATATCAACATTCAAGTTAACCACTAGAACACAGCACACTGGTTTGTTTTTTAAAATATCCTGTCCTAGTATTATTCTGAATATTAAATAAGTACCCCAACTATAGTATTGACTGTCTGCATGATGTGTGTCTGTCTTACGATCCACAAATGTTACTATGTGTTAGTTTCTCCCCGTGTTTCGTTGTTATTGTTCAGCTATGTCTGTTCGTTAGTGTGTTTGACGATTCACAAATGTACTTTGTTAAATTCTGATGAAATGGCTACCTTTAATATTTCCACAAATGCAATTTATCACATTTTTCACACACAGTTGCAACAGAGAATATGAAGCCTAAGTATGAGCTATAAATACATGCATATTTATTTCTTCATTTAATTTTAGTCCGACAGGAACGTGTGGGCATCCATGTCTCACAAACACATTCCTAGCTGCTTCATTCATTCATGCAACAGAAACTTATATAAAGTTTCAGGAAAAATTGCTCCTTTTATGTTCTGATTCTAGTCACCAAAACAAGTAAACTGCTGTGATACATCTTTCTAATTTAGGTCGCACGATGACTCGATCTTTTGTTTGTCTGAGTTCCAATACTTCTGCTACTATTCCATCTCCGGAAGAAAGAAGAATCCTACGTAAAAATGGCCTTGGAGAAAAAAAAGTTATTATTCCTGCTGATGCTTTGCATGACCAAGTGAGACAGGCCATACTAAGGTAAATATGTTTTAAAAAAGTAATGAAAGCTGATAGGCAAATCTTTGAAATGAAGGAAACGAGTGAAGTGCATGTGAATAAATGTTCGTATGTTACGTTCTAAATCTTAGGATAATGAACTACCAAAAAAGCTCCAACAGGTAGGTAATCTGCAACTCGGTTCCGACTCTAGGTTGTTCATCGAGTTACAGTTGAAGTTATAATAGAGAAGATACACCTTCGCTTGTCGATGTGAATTATATCTGCTATTTTTCTTGATGCAAACATTTCTTTCAAATTTGATCTCTATGTGCACTTCTATTTCACAATATACGGATTTGTTAAGTCATAGAAATTAACTTACTCTCAATAATGAGAAAATATACCAAATCCCGTCGTCAAGTTGTCCCACGCCTCAACATCAAAAGAATATTCCAGCTTCAAACGTTTTTCTCTGACATTTACTTAGAATATTGTTTCTTGGCAAATCAAACAATTAAGTTCTTTTTGCTAAACCATCAAGCTTATGTGTGAGTGGGAGTGGTGGAAGCTAATATTTGTTGAACCATAAATTATGTTTTAAGTTCCTATAGCATTTTGAAATAAAATATTCCACAAAATAAAAGTTCAGAAACACAATGTAAACTTTGAAATCCTCAGATTCAGTAGATATGGTCTATTTTATTTATAGACCTAACTGTATCCTTTTTCGCGGTTAGTTTTAATACTCTACTTGTATGACCAAGTGTTTTTCTTAACGTTTAAGTGGACAAGTAATATTTGGTTCAACAAGCTATGTCCTACGGTTTACTTGTCCAAACCAAGTCAAAGTATAAACCAAATTTTAGATAAGTTAACAAAACAATATTTTCTAATTAAATGATATTCAAGAAGAATTTACTGAAATATAAATCTCGATGGCGATTCCTCTCAATACTCAACATCATCCATTCAATATGCCCAGCTTGAATCAACATTCTAAATAAATTTAACCATATCTCTATTTCTGAAATCATAATGCCAAACAATCGCAGTACATAATTTTTTGTTTAAAATTGAGTTTAAGAGTGAAAATTGATATAAAACTATTATCCGTACTTGAAATTAAAAAATGTAATATTCATTATCTGTTTTCCAGCTCTTTTCCCGCTTTAAATCAGTGCGGTGGTTTTGAGCTGTTAACGCTAACAAGCAACTCTAAAAAAGTTTTCACTACAGTAAGTCATGGAAGCTGCAATGCAGAAGACATTAGGGAGTTCGGGACAGGTCGCATATACATCAGGCCGATTCAGAAGAGTATCACTATAATTGACATAGAAGACTCCTTTGAAGAGCAAGAAAAGTGTTTGTCTTGTTTAAGCATGGTACCTTTAAAGGATCGGAGAGAACATAGGCAAACTTGTCAGGTAAGTTAGTCTCATAATCAATGAATTGTATCAGGCATTTTGCTCATTTTAAAGCTTTAACATTAATTCAACAGTATGTTACCTCGTTTATATTCAATTCATGTATATCAAACAAAGGTTCAATTTCTAAGTGCTGTCATCTTCGCTAGCCAAGGTTCAGATATGATAACCCTATCCACGCCTTGGCGTATCGGGCAGATACTTCTGTGTTTCCGGTCTGTGAATTTCACTGGATGCTGCGGCAAGCCAAAGCATCCAATCAAAATTAAGTTGTTAAAATCTGAACACTGTTCCTACATGATCGGGACAAGGGGAGCATTTCGTTGGGCTAGAAAGTGCCTGTTGTTTAGATCACTAAATTTATACGATGGTATCATGTGTGCAGAGTATTTACGCAATGTTGTGGATTGAGAGTGTTATTATTAAAACCGTACCTACATATCTTTTAATGATTTTCAGAAATCAGGAGAAGATACAGATTTAATTGAAATTTTCAAGTAAGTTGTATATCTTTGAACCTAAATTTTAGATCTACTTGACTCAAGACCAGATAATTTGTGTGACGGTCTTCTGTCCATCCTTCAGTATTTGTTTATTTGCCTTTTCTAAGGCATTGAGAAAAAAAAGTCATATCACTTGGCAGATATTTTCATAAGGACTTGTAATTTCTCCTCCATGAAAATGGTGCCCATTGCAGATTCAAGTAATCTGGGTCAACCTGAAAAGGCCCTTTGTACTCAACCACATAAAATGATATTCACAAAAATAAACTGATCCACAGCAAAAAGCCTCCGTCACATTTTGATTGGCGTCTGACTTGATAATTCCATACAGATTATTTCAGTTGGATATATAACTAACTATATAATTATACTTTCCTGAACCTCGTAGGATGTTCTGAAATCTGGTATAACTCACTTATTATGATCTCCAAAGGGAAAACAATTTTTCATATACCTGTTCAAGTTCACAATTTATAATTTCAGTAATTTTATTCAAACCCAAAGGAGGCTAACAAGCTAACACATTCATTCTGGTCAAGTATCAAATAGCTCCTAACGTTTGTGTACAGTGTATAGTTCCCTGTACAACTGATGTATGATTTACATTTGTGTTGACTGTATAGCTCCCTGTACATTAGATAAATAGTTTACATGTGCGTAGAGTATAGTATAGTTCTCTGTAAAATTTATATATGATTCACATTTGCATAGAGTGTACAATTCCTTGTACAATTGATATATGATTTACATGTATATAGAGTTTATAGTTACTGGAAAATTTATATATAATTTACATTTGTGCAGAGTGTGTAACTCCCTATACATTTGATAAATGATTCATATTTGTGTGTAGTATAGTATAGTTCCCTGTACAACTGATATATGATTTACATTCGTACAGTTCCTGCAAAATTAATATATGATTTACTGGAAGTAGACTGCATATATATGTTTGGAATCCGCTAAAAATCACAATAGATCATCACTTTAGTGAAAAAAATAAGTGAGGCTCCAGTGCAGATTGATCATGCATTATATATTTTGCATTGTCTCCTTTACTCAGTCCACTGATCACACTGCCCATGTAAACTAACTAAATGTCCTGTTGGTGGAATATATTATGTGAGGTTTTGCTTCATTGTTAATCCTCTTACATCTTACATAGTTCGATGATGGAATTTAATAATCCTTGATTAATAAATATGCCACTTGATAGCCATTCCACTTGTGTCCTAAATAGCTTCCAACTATTAAAGTACAGTTCTTATCTGAAGCATATGTCTTGTAGAATGCATATGGTTTTTATGAAACTTAAAGGAGGACATAAAATCTGAATCGAACTATATTCATCTGATTTATCTAATGTTGCAAATATATTTTTGTGTTTTCAGCGATGATCCGGCTAACGTTAGTGAGCAGCCTAGTGTTGTAACAACACTTACCAATATCAATGAACTGTAGCCCCACTTCTCAACACTTGTGAAATGTACAGTAATGTACCCATACTTCCAAACATCAGACAACAGGATAGTGTCGTGGCCACATTTCCCAACTCTGGCACTAGTGAACATGCTGGTATAGTAGCAACAGTTCACCGTACCAGTGAAGAGCATGATGGCAGATCAACAGACACTGGCACCAGTGAACAGAATAACGATGTAACCAGACGTCCCAACATTGGTGATCTGCATCATACTGTAATGACAGATTACAGGTCTTCTTGTTTAGTCGACAACATGGCTGTGATTTTGGAAGGAGTGTAAGTGTTTAAAAACTATTTTTTGGAAAGATCTAATTATGAGATACCATGTTGTGTAGTTGTTGTATACTTTCATGCTTAGAAAGAAATCGATCAATAATCTTTGATCAAAGTATATGAAAAACATAATTTTTTTCTTGAGGCCAGTTTGTGTCTTTTCAGCAATGCACTACTTTACATGAGATGGTGGAAACTCCTTTGTCTTGATGGGTCATAATAACGCATAATAAAATGCAGGTAACTATAATTAGTTCATTTTACATGCCAGACTACATATTTTTGTGCTAAGTGACTGTCTCTGTTGCCATCTGCAAAAATGGAAATATTTTCTTAATCATAAAGACTTGTTTGACACACACACACACACACACACACACACACACACACACACACACACCAATAAGCACCGATTGATACTTTGTCTATCAACTAGTTAATCCGGTTTCTTCTGCTTTGGTTATCCAAGTAAAATACGTTAATTCCAGTATATAGTATGACTTCAGTTACATGTTTTCAGTGGATATCTTTATTTCTCACTGCCCGATGCACATGAATGATTGTTTGCCCTTTGAATTAGGAAAGTTAAATACAGTTGACAAATTTTAAGATTCTTAAACTCCCTCTCTCTTCCTTTTCTCTTCTCTTGTTGATGCCGTCTTTGTTTATAAAATTCCACCTGAATTCAGTACTTTAAGTACTTTGACATGCTCGTTTTTGTTGCCTCAGCAAGAACATTCATGACCCAGTAGCAGTCTTGCGCTACTATCAAAAATATGTAATGACTGGAAGACAGTTTGACCAGACGTCACTAACTGAACCTCTGGAGGGTGAGACTCAGCCCATCTATGTGTCTCGCATGAAAATAGTTGAAACGGGAATGGAAGAGATCTTGGAAGCGCCAAACCTTCTGGTACCCCTGGAGGTGACGTTTTATGGGGAAGAGGCTGCAGACCTAGGGGGACCAAGGAAGGAGTTCCTCACCCATATGATGCAAGAGCTAATAAAAGAAGTATGGAGACTTTTTGAAATGACTGAGAATGGTACATACATACTGAAAGATGACTCCGGTGGACTTGAAAGAAAATACTATTTTGGTGCAGGACTAGTCTGTAGTAAGCGTTATATTAAACATTTCGTTACTTGCTGTAGCTTTAATTTTAACTATACTGGTCATAAATATGATGTGCTATCAATTGACAACATATCTGCAATGTGAACAGTACGCAGAGCAGAAGATGCTTTCATGTTAATTTTTGTGGTAAATAGCCTTGGTCTGCAATTGCTCAGCAATCATTAAAGCAAATCATTTGTTGTGTAAAGGAATAGTATAGGTCCTTCATTCTGTTATTGAGCGAAAGTGTACTCTCTCTCTCTCTCTCTCTCTCTCTCTCTCTCTCTCTCTCTCATTGGAGCTTGACATATAAAGCGATCCTAACTGTTTTAGCAAAAATATGTTGGACATTCTTTAACTCCTGTACCTCAGTTTACACGACATTTTTGCATGCATGGTCAGTACACTGATATTTTTTGCGTGCATTCATGTGTCACTTATTGTAACACCCAATAAGATGTGATTGTGATGATCCACATTTCTTGCTAAACAGGCTGTGCCACGTTTTTGGAGTTAATAAGCGTGAAACGGGAAAATGGTTAATTTGATTTAAATATATATTTCATTTAATATCACACGCGCGTCATCTTTGGTACTTTTCTAAAGTATCCATTCAATTCTTGTTATCAATATTTTTAGGCTTGTCATTGATGCTGAACGGGCCTCTACCATATTTCCTAACAGAAGAAGAATTGGAAACGCTCCTGTCCCAAAACTTCACACCAGTTCAGGCACAATTTAGAGATGGCTTAAATCGGCTTGGCTTTGTTGATGTAAGCATAAATGAGTATTTAAACTTTCCCAAACCTGCCGCTGTAACTCGGACCTATAAAACTCTTGTAACCTGTTATCATTATACACTTAAAATCCTGGCAGTGATTTTGGGACTACAATATATAATGTAGCTTGTTTATTAAATAAAGATTGTAACCATTGTTAGATTATTTTAAGAGCATAAGTTCATCATGTATTAGATTATGTGAATATCAGCTAATCTCATCCAGCTTTATAAAGTTGGTACCCCTCATAGTTTCCAATTCTTGCGAGGTAAACTGAAAATGCGCATAACTGGCTAAGAATCAAACTGATATTAAAGTCTTATGTACAAATAAAAGTTATGCTACAGAGTCCATTTTTTCTTATTGCAACCTTGCCAATTGAAAAGTTTGGGTCAATTACAACCTTTGATGTACTGAAACGTTACTTTTCAGTTAATGCGTCGAAAGCCGTGTATTAAGTATCTCTTCAGGCCTTCAGCAAGGTCAGCTCTGACACAGAGAAAATTGATCCATATCTTAAAACCAGTATTCTCCGATATCGGCTCTAACAGCAGATTACAGGAGGATGGTACATATAAAAAATTCCTAGCATACCTTAAAGAAGTTTCAAGTAAATATATAACATCTGTATAGATAACACGAAAGAGGTAGTTCTGAACATTTTGAGAGACGTTGGATGGAAAATGTTTATATTACCTCTAAAGAGCTGTGGAACTTTTCTTCTTTTACATTTACATTTCTATGATATATTGTAAACAAATATGTTCAGTCCCTTGTTTGTGGGAGCTAGCGCAATGGCCACATAACAAAGTTATTATTTCAAAGAAGATCTTGAACAATAGGTTTGCATAAACAACAACAACCCCCCCCCAAAACCCCACCCCCCCAAAAACCCAAAAAAAACCCAGTGCGTTGCCCTTCAATGTCATTGCAAAATGTAATTATTTTTGCAAACATATATATATCCTTTCCCATGGTAATATGTTAGTACCGGTTATATTTCATTGTGTAGTATATATATTGCTTTTTAAAGGTGGTAGAAGAGACACGGAGAAAGCCAAAGTTACATTGGAGAAAATATTAAAGTTTGTAACGGCGTCAGCAGAGATACCAGTTTTAGGATACCACATGCCACCCAAGATTGAATTTTTTGATGATGGAAGTATTCTTCCTAGAAGTTCTACTTGCATAAATGTCTTTTATTTACCTGTGGGACATTTGCAAGATGATGCGGCATTGTTTTCCTTTTTTCTGACTATGCATTTCTGAACGAATACTTCGGAAAAATGTAATCTGACATTTTTGCACTTCAGTCAAAGTCTGCTCCGAGAAAGAGCATAAAAAAGTATTTTATTTGTCTGATATTACAAGCATTGAATATCTGGCCATGTTGTCTTATCATTAACTTCACAGAGATGTTGACTATGACTTGATAATATATCACTAGGCGTTGGACAAAAATCTATATGTATTATGTTATATTCGGTGTGTGTGTGTGTGTGTGTGTGTGTGTGCGCGCGTGCGCGCGTGTGTGTTTTGTTTCTTATTTGCATATTCTCAATGTCATCTATATACAGCGATAATGATTTTAATTCATTATGATAGTACAAACTTCATAAAATAAGACTTTCACAATACATCACAATTTCATATGTACTTAAAAATAAGATTTTCTTATAAATATTATTTTCTAAATTCTATTTGGTAAATGAATAATATTGTTACATTATTATCAGTGGCGTAACTATATTACCACGGGTCCCAACAGCAAACTTTGTGCACCGAATCCCCCCCCCCATCACGGTAGTTACGCCACTGATTATCATGGTACAATCCAATACTGCATGTATTACCTACTTATACGAAATCTGGGAAAATGAAAAGATGAAAATCTAAGATTTGGCTTACTAATAAATACTAACATCCTGTCAAATCAAATTTATTAATGTTATTAAAGAAATATAACAGATATTTCGTTACTTACATATATTTATTGATACTATTTCGTAAAATTATTTTGACCAATAATTGTATATGACTCGAAATCCGGACAGACACAATAGCTGGATTAGAATAAACAAACATGAAAATAGCAATTTCAGGAATGATTTTACCTGATTAAGTTTGTCATAGTTGTTAAATTTCCAGACAGTAAAGATACAAATTTTATTTCAGTTATTTAATGAGAAACTGATGACCTAAAGTGTCAGTTCGAAATCTGGAGCGACTGGGTCCTGTTTCTCTCGGCACCAACTGAAAACCTCAAATGTTTACACAATTATACTCTGTGGAAACAACCAAGGTTCTCTGATTCTGGTGCTTAGAAAGGTAACCACCTCGCGCTCAGTAAGAAAGAATGCTGGGAACAATGCCGTCATTACAAACGTAGAGCAGCACGTTCCGAGAGGTAGCAATACACGAAAATGCAAAGTAAGCAAAGTACCATAAATATCGTTTTCCTGTTCGAAATCACTGCATAACAGTTAATCATAATGCAGTCGATAATAGACAGTTAAACATCCAGCACAAAAAATGAAAAGAATGCTGATCGATCTCGTCCAAAGCAGCCATATGCTTTCGACGAGGTACCGTTTCAAGAAAGTGTAAGCAACGGAAATGAGGTACATGTAAGACTATAGTAAAATTTCATAATAAAACATTGTTACGACTCTATATGGTCTGAAACTAATCAACAGAATGAAGCAAAACCGTCAAGTTTTGTAAAATTTACAAATAATTTAGTTCTAAAATGAAACTTTAAGAGGAGTTGTATTATGAATTGTTACGTAGATGTAATTAAATTGCTTGTGTGTTAGTTTTAAAACTCTTTTTTATTTTGTTTTTGTTTCATTACATTTTATTGTAATGATTATTTTCACGGGATTCGATATTCTCTTTCAGTAATTCTCTTTATCTAAAACGTAAAAGATGTTACCTTAGCGTTAGATTTAGTTCACCCTGGTGCGTGGCAGTGTAAACACTACGCGAAAACGATTGGCTATTGCCAAGGTCAGTTCAGTCTACGTGTAGTCTGAATAAACAATGTTTTATTTTTAACTTTATTTCAGAGTGAGAATCTGGATAGGGCTGTTCTTGCTACGTGACAAATTTCATATTTTCTTTTGCGTTGTTCAAGTGTTAAGAGACCACGTGACCTATCACGCGAGTACGGGATGATATTTTAGTTGGATTTAATACCCTTTCTGAGAGCTTTTCAGTCAGTTGCATTTTTAAACCTTGAGGGCTAGAAAGGTTTCAATTGTTGAAACCAGGTTGTTCTTGAAGTTCATTTGTTTTTTTTTTTGGAATTTAATAATTTATTCTCTAGAAAACCAAACGAGCGTACTTTTTTTTAATAAAAGTTCTAGGAGAAAGAAATTCAGTGGAAATTTATTCTGGACTTATTCGGAAACATAAACTGTGATTCAATTGAGGAATTGTTGCCATTTGTACAACGACCACATCTGACGTCATCGACTTCCATATTGGAACGTCGTCGAGATTCGAACATGGATTCTATTAGAATTGTTTAGTGATAGGACTTGTGTTTTTCAATCTTAGGATTAAATTTTGGATTATATTCACAGACCGTAAGTCCTAGTTCCAATTTTTACATTGTTTTCTAGGGAAATAAATTATTTTGTTAAAATATATAAAGCTTGTTGACTTCAGTCTTTTCTCTTTTTATTATTGTACGAGCCTACACGTAACAGAATTAAATCCAAAATAATACTAAACGTTCTATTCCAAGTCCAAATGAATAGGGTGTTCCAAATTAATTCCATGTCCTGAATGTACTGATGTACCAACATTATTTTTATGAGATGTGTGTTTCTCATAAACTCTTAGCAATGCTCTATTCCATGGCCAGAAGGAGAGAGAGAGAGAGAGAGAGAGAGAGAGAGAGAGAGAGAGAGAGAGAGTTCAGACTCTCTCAAGGAAGGTGTCACTCATAACAGTGTTGATACGGTTACATTCTTTGGGAGGCTGAACGAACTGTAACGGGAGCGACTGTAATAAAAGACGGACGGAGACTTCTGATTCTTTTGACGGAACGAACTTTATTTAAATACTTGATATATATACATACATACATACATACATACATACATACATATATATATATATATATATATATATATATATATATATATATATATATATATATATATAATACTACATTCTAGAAATACACCTTATAAAGCCTTTATATTTAAAATACACGAAACACATATCAAATTATACTTTTCCTTCGAGATTACCAACTTCATACATTTGTATAATTTCTGCATTTTAGAATATAATACAGATAAATAAATCTCGACTAAATTCATGATAGCCAAAGAGTATAACATTCAACAGTTGCGATTAATGCAACAATCATTTTGAAGAAATATATTTTACTAAATTTAAAAAAGAATACTAACTTGAAATAGGTTACTAAACGTTATTCATTATTAATTAAAGAATATTTTATTTCCAAATTAAATCTTAAGATGAAGTTGGTAGCGAATTCGTCTTTTCTAATAATAATTAGCACAAATACAAATGAATATAAATTCTTTAAACAATTGAACGTTCTATTACATTATAATATAAAATAAAAAGAACTCACAAAAATGTTGCAAAGGTATGAATCTTTACCGTACAAAAAACCTTTAACATTAAAAAGTCTCTATTCTTTAAAGAAATTTACAAACACAAACGATTCTTACCTGTAAGAAAAGACGAACCGAGTCTTCTGATTCTTTTGACGGAACGAACTGATTCACGCAGGCTCGCTTCTCTGTTTATACCATTGTTAACGTATGCCATGGCCAAATTTGGAATAGTGTTAGGCTTGTGTGCGTCCGTCTCGAATCAGAAGGAGGCTTCCGTCTATTCTTGCTGATACTGTATGTTACTTACGTCACCAGACAGACGATTTGCCTCATCAGCTTTATTCAGTTCAGAGAAACGGTTGAATTGTACAGCTTACTCAGTCAGAAAAAATGTTAAGAATCTGGCCACGAAGTACTAACACAATTTACGAGTGCAAATTTTGCTGACTCGATATACAGTACGGGAGGTGTATTTACACTTGCTTATAACGGCGCACTCTTTATAAAAATAGTATATAGTTGTAATACGAAAATAAATAATATTACTCTCAACATATTTTAGTGCAAATTACTTCCATTATGATTTAATGAAAAATTAATTTTAATACAATTTAGAGAAAATTTAAATCTTAATAATTTTACTCAAAAATTCTGTCCTAATAGTATTAATGTGCGACAATGGCATAGTCCAGAACTCTTTTGAATGAATTCACGATAATCACAGAATAATATCACAGAATAATATTTAAGTACAAAGTCAGTGAGTTCTTTGTAATTTCAATGAGTAATCCAACTCTAAAATTATATCTAAACAAAACATTAAACACATCTGCAGAATAACTTTAAACAAGAACATAGAAAAATCGGAATGAATTCATTGTTCAACTCCTCTGCCTTGTATACACTTTATGGCTCCGTCGCAATATTTTCCTACTCTATC